>DWTT01000198.1:0-18731 GCA_018250895.1 Carterocephalus mandan | reverse complement strand
GCTTGCTACAATTCGTGAGAAAAATTATTCAGAATACAATAATGTTGCAATTCATACACCGAAAACTATACGTGTACTTTAGTACTTTTAGTACCTTCGGTGTATAGGTAACTAGTATCTACCCAACAGGCAATACTAAAGGAGTCACCAATGCGATAGTGGCTCAGAATTGTTTTAAAAATGTAACCATAATGGTGCTTTTAAGCTACCACCACATCCCACTCTCGCACAATCAGCGCTGTGGGAGGTCTAGAGCATACTCGACCACGCTGCTCCAATACGGAGGGTTTATTGGTCAATACAGTGTAGAATGTTCTCAAGCCACCCATAGTCTTCGATAAGGCTTAACGGTTGTTTTGTACAATTAAAAACAACGGGACCGACGCTTAACGTGCCCTGCGAAGCACGGAGCACTATACCATGCACTAGCGGTCACACATCCACAAACCGAACATCCCGGTCGTTTAACGACAGAGTCACATACTCGTACATACATGAACGCTTCACTCTGTTTTTATTAAGATTGAGGTGAAATAACAAATTTTTAGGCCGTTGCTGTGGAGTAGGCACAGCCATAACAAAATGTTTACTGATTAAGTGGCACTACGTAACTTGCAGGTTCTAGAAAGTAGGTACGCGGATATAATTAGCGCTAATCCAACTTGTTTCTCTTTCTAGCTGAACGATTAAAATAATAATCACGACTTCAATACTCTGTGATGTGGCGTACTCTCTGCCGTTCGAGTGGGAGCACCGCACACTGTATACTTTTAAGCGTGTGTTTACAAAGGGTTCAGTTGATAACTAAAAAATTTACTTAACTTTAGTTTAAATTTAATTATAGAATTTGCGTAAAATGCGATTACTAAGCTTACAATATCGAAATTTACCATAGTTTATGTTTATGTACCTAATTCTTTGTTTCAGTTAAGTTATTCGCAAAATCTCCGTCTAACCCAACAAATACCTAGATGTAAATACGGAAGATTTTTGGGATTTTCGAGTTAATCACACATATTTATATTAAATTAATTGTTGTTATTTACTAACACGGTTTGGGGGTTAGGTAGGTACATCAGATTCAAGTTAGTATGGAAAAAGAGTTCAATTCAACCCAGCATGCAGTATTAGGCAACGTCGTATATCTTGTCTTAATTAGTCTAATAAATTAGGGAGATACGAACATTAGCAGTTACGAGTACAACCATTAAGTGGATACTGATAGGCTATCGAAAGCTTCCAGCAAGTATGAATTTGTAATACGAGGAAATATATTATTTTTATTAGTTACTGTATATCGTGTGCGCTGGGGCGCCACCGCTCTGGCACCGCATTCACTGGGTATAATCAGGTGTCGGGAGCTCGTTGCTTTATTGTCAAGACGTCATTTCAGTGTTTGGTTATGCTAAACCACACTACACTTTCGGGCATCCTATAGTTAGTCATTTTATAACTCAGTTTTCAAAAACAATTTTAACTTCGAAACTTTATATATACTTTCATTCGCTGTATGAAATACTTACATAGGACGAAATTAAACATTTAAACAACTGTATCGCTGTATCAAATACCAACAAAACAACAAATTCTGCAGTCTCCATAATGACCCTTTGACCTAGTTATTACACCAATAAGAATAATTAAGTATGAGCTTGAGAAGTCCTTTATACCTAGCAAAGGCAGACATAATGCCAAAAGCTTTCTCTGCTACCTTTCTGCTACCTACTCTATCAGTTAACAGTGAGTGAATACATATACAACGAAGGCGGTAATTGATAAATATTTATAACTAAAATGGGAAAGATAGATTTAACTGGTAAAACGAATACAAATCAAAAGATTTTGAATTAGTGTTAATTACTTCATAATCTTCTTACGAAGTCTGAACGATAAATGTCAGTATGTATATAAAAATTTTGGTGTGGTCGTGAAAGTACGAGGGTGCGTTTTTAAGTTCGCGCCATGATGATGATGATGAGGATGAAATGAGCTTACAAAATTATATATTACCTACCTAATAGTTACGTGGTAGTATATTTGATGCTATTATTTTATCTGTGGTGTTACGTCGGCACTACGAGACCAAGCGAGTTCGTACGCTGGCAACAAATCAATTTCACAAATTGAAAATGACTGTCGTCGGAGCTCTTCTTTTTGTTCCAGTCCCCCACCAGCGGTTACTGAACTCCTAATTGGCAGCTGTGGTTAGCACTAGCCTCTCATTAAACAATCAAGTGTAGATTAGTTTGATGTTTTAGTTTGAATGGCTACAACCCTGGTAACCCTGCGCACTCTCGTCAGGATTAAGGGCTGTAGATATAGGTATCTCATTAAACAATCAAGCGTAGATTAGTTTGATGTTTTAGTTTGAATGGCTACAACCCTGGTAGCATTGCGCAATTTCCTCAGGATTAAGGGTTGTAGGTATCTATACCTCATCTTCTTGCCGATCCATTGTAGCTTATTTTATGGTTATTTTTATAGATTAGACAGACTAACGCAGAAGATGAGCTCATATTAACACGGGCATCATCATAGGTCTTTTTACAACTTTATAGAAACTTATGAGCGCGTTGACTCCTGAAGATGATCATCGTAATCGATCGAAACTAGTCGGAAAATTTTCGATTAAAATCACACGTGAGTAAGCCGGTAATTCTAACTATGAACCAATGTTATGTTATCTAAAACCCATAGAAGTCTCACAGTTGAACACGGGTCACAGACACAGCTGCGAAAGGTCTAGCTAGATCAAACTTCACCAGGCTTCTCCAATGCGGATTGGTGGAGGTTATGTTAGTATTCATCGTCTATCCATAGCCTGAAAAGCATGGATATGGACTGATATGGGTTAGAGCGGTTTAATGATTTTATTAAAATATTTCTCATTATAGTACGAAACAAGCATGGAGTTCTAACAAGCATTTTATAGGTATATTTATTGATTTATTTTAAATTTTACTCATGCGTAGTAGACTATTTAGATAGGATAGGTATACCGTGATTGAGTGAAATGTTAATTACTTGCGTAATAACTAACGTGATCTTTTTCAGTGAAAATTATAATTCTTTAATATCTATTTAAGAATCGCAAATACGCTTCCTGTGAGATTGTACCTTATTCAAGTACCTACATACAATAGGTAGGTAGTTGGATTATCTTAATTTCAACAAACGAATTCATACAGGTACTTTGAAAGTACACTTACATCAATTCCACCAATAGTAATTGAGTTGATGAGCATGCGGGCCTTATGAGTGTAACGCGATAATAGCGTCATCAGGCGATACGAGCGTACTGCAGGTTACGTTTGCAACATCCTTAACTAATAACAAAATTGTTTAGAAAAACTAAAAGACACGCTTTTGCATATAACTAAACTAAAATTAATATTTTATTTATAAAACTTTTTTTTTAAATTATTGCATTATCATCGGTCCTTGAAAAGTGTGCAAAGTTGCAAATTAATCCCACGTATTGAATTTGGCGAATATTATGTTAAAAAATTTCGTTACGTACATAACTACATACCCAAGCTCATAAAAGCGTGTTAAAAAGGGTGTCGTTATTGGCGACTTCGCGACTTAACGACACTATATAATTCCTGATAGACAGTAGCGTAGAGTATGTATGTATGACAACTATAAAATATTTTTGCATTGTATTATTATTGTGTTGTAATTGACAAGTACCGACCTATTTATATTTTTAAGGTTCACTTTATTCTCAGTTTGTTTAACCCACACAAATGTTTATCAAAACATCAAATTGCTATCTATGCTTAGATTTTGCTACGAAATTTAACTCTGGTTACGAGTATGATGTAAAACAATATCAATGAATTTAAACATTAAAGTTTCAGAAAAAAACAAGGCGTTCAGTGGTAGCAGATTTGGTATCTAAGGTGTTAGATACAAGTACGAGTATCTACCAATCAATCAATCATCAACCAAGGTTGATGTGTACCAATGCAAGTATGCAATAAAACTGAGCTTTCTTTGCTCTACTTTATAGAAAAAAAGTAGGTATAAGGCAGGTTATTTAATACAGTATTGTAATAGGCCCCATAATCTACTGATTAATTGTGATCTTCCTGTATTTTGCATTAAGACAATTTTAGTCAGCCTAACCATCGATATTTGTAGAAAACATTAATTCACACTCGCTTAAATACGTGACCATCGCTAGTGTAATGTTTTGGTCGAGCCCCACTAATTGGTAAGCACTTCTCGAATTAGCCACGAAATGGTCACCGTAAATTACCATATTTTAGTAATGTTGACACTTAGCCATTAGGTACAGGCCGGACGACCACGACGGAAAGTCAACGGCCTCAAACCATCCGGATCTAATTACATAGTGTCATTAACATTGCAGAGTCGGCACGTCCGCTAGGAAATGGAATCGAATCATTAGTAGTTTGATTACAAAAAAGGCTTAATAGAAATATAATAACGGACGGAGAAGAAATTGTAAAAAGATTGTAGAGCGATCCAATAATTGGCGGTTATTTGTCGATACGGTTTGGACCGAGTAATGGGTTGGGACGCATCGACGTGACTCCGAAGCTTCCCTGCCCTCTGATATTATTACAATTTAGCTAAATTTGCAGCTCCGACTGGAATGTGCCAAGAAATGGAATGTAGGATCGCTAGTCGGTAAGCTAACAGAGAAAGGTATCGTACACAATCGGACCACTATAATGATCGCCTTCTTATAGACGCACACGAGTGCCGGGGCGGTTGTGTGTGTGTAATGTACTCGTATGTAATTGGTCTGCATAGTTGTGATTGTGGTCAGGCCATCGCGATCTATCACTGCTTAAGGATTTGTTTTCTATGAATTTGTTGTTTTTCTGAGCGATTTGTGTGAGAGTACTTGGTTGCATTGGTTGATTTGTTATATAATCAATCATGTATATGTATTTTCAAAGTAGGTGGAGGTAACTATGCACTGATTAGAAATTAAACATGACCCTTCTCGGCCAATTTGTGTAAAGCTTGGTATCATTTCATACCTTACCCAGCTAATATGGTTTAAATTATTCTTATCTCTAGTAAAAGATACAAAATATGTTAAACGGTAAAATTGTCAACTTTCAGGCAAATGTTTCTATGGAATATCTAGATCATAGATAGGAACGTGCTAGTACTTAGGTCCTACTATTTTCTTATCCTTTGATCTTAGAAGGTAATTGCTCCTAACTCCATCGAATAAAAACTATGTACCTAGTTCACCCACATCGACTCTACATAAGCCATGATATCGCCAATATGCAGTAAAAAACTCTTTTGTCGCCCAACAAAGACTTGTTTTCTGGCAAGCACGTCCTATACCTATTATTGTGAAGTACAATGAAGTAATTAGTCGATTTGGTAACGGGAGATTTTTTCAGCATTAGCCTTATTCTTTGTGGGCGCGTAATTTAATATTTTTTGTTATGAACTCTCAAATGTTGAGTGGGTGACATAAAAAATAGTGCGTATTGTTCGTAAATCAAGGAAACGGTTCAATGATACAGCCTATACAGTTAACTGATCCGTGGCATATCGTTTACTTGGATGATGTTAAACGAATGGTACTATCTATATATAGAGGGGAGGTTTACGGTAATGCGATGAAGTATTTCGGCCTATTTATTAATGATAGAGCTACGAGTGCCATCAGTGAGGTATTTTGGATGAAATGTACAAATATATATAATGAAGATTTTTCATGTTTTTTTCATTCATGAAGATTTGAGGGCCTTGCTTGTACTTAAGTATTTTATTTTTATAATACTCTTTTTAAAAAGTATAAGGTAACAGTCACGGGTAGGACAGCCATTACAGCCTGAAAATATATTACTGCAGCTGAAGGATACCTAAGTCTTAAAGGATGGAAATTTTTAAACTCTACATAAGTAGAGGTACAGCCAATATTACTCAAAGGATTTTTTTAAAATAAATTTAACCAAAACTGTATTTGCAACTGTTGTGTTCTCTATGCAAACTCTATGTTAAGTGTTTTAAGAGGCTAGACGATTTTCAGCAAGTCGTAGGGCTAGGGCTCCTTACCAAATAGCGACTCGACCAACTGAGAAGACTGGTGACCACACCAACTTCTTACTGTTCCCACCATAATAGGAGTACTGCGGTTAAGTAACAAAGTTAGTTTTAGTAGTTTTGTAAAAGAAAATACTTATTTGCCATACGAATATCTAATTATATAGTCTATCTTGCGGAGAAATACTGGCGTCATAATTATGTATGATTTTATGATAATAATCTTAAACATATTGTTAAGAAGATTCTTGCCATGTAATTTTATTAGGTGGTACACGTAGTAAATCGATAAATAAATTAATATTAATAATAAGAAATAAAATGTCAGGCTATTATATTTTGTCGTCATTTTCAGGTTGTGAACCCATAAGGTACTTAGATGAAAATAAATAGGCTACTTTAAAAAAATTTAAAACTGTTTTGATTTTTTGTTGGATATTCGAATGTCGTTTTTCCCTACTTTATCGTATACCTAATCTAATCTACTAATACGTAAGTACCTGCCAACATTAGTTTTTACTGAATATTTTGCTCGAATAAAAAGTTATTGTTGAGCGTTATTGATACTGAATCTCAATTAAAGAATTTCCGATACCAAAAGTGATGAAATGACTCGGACGCCATCAAGTGTAACGCTATGTGATTGATATTAAAAACACAATAGCCACGTAATCTGTTTTTTGTTCTATAAAAGAACAATACAGGTATTTCTTGGCTAGATAAGTGCTTACGTGATTTACATACTCCTTGCATAGATTCCATTAGGTTAGTGTATTTTCTTGCATACAGTCATTGCATTCCAGGCTTGAATTTTGTTCAGTGTTAAAGAAAATGCGTCTACTATGCGTAACTAAAATTAAGACTTATTTTTGCTAAAAAAACACCCCGCCGATTCTCGGGGTAGGTAATTAGAAAATCTACTAGTTTTTGAGATTTAAATATTAGATTTAGCTAGTTTAGCTACAAGATCGTCTACCAAATTTGAATAGACAAGATATGTACTTTTTATCTCTATACGTAATGTAGATAGGAATTATTGGGCAGAATTGTATTGAATATTACCTATATAACTAATAAAATAACAGAATTATTGTTTTAATTTTTTAACTAAGACTACCTTTCTGCCTTACAGATTTGAAACTATATAAAGAGTGTTTAGAGAAATTATAATGTTTACGATGATGTTTTATAATCTTTCATTGATCTTTAATATTGAAGTTGTTAATGTTTAGTATATGTGTATTGATTAGATCTAGATATAGTCCTTCGAGTGATTCAAAAATATGGAATTGCCACTATCGATCAAGATGTAGGTACTCGTAATTCTTCGCTCGACTCATGGCGAGCGATTCAAAAAAGAGCTCATGAGCCGATGATGATTACCTTTATTAGGAAGTAACATATTATCTATCTATTTTGTTAAAAACTCATCAGTTTCATCACATATCTCATCAGAACTACTTACCTACGGCTCACTGCCCGCTTGAGGTGTAGTGTAGCCCAGGTACTTGGCAGGTTTATGTTTGCTGTCGGCTTTTGGTAGCTCGGTTGTACTTACAAATACATAGCATAGCTTACAGGCCATCCGTAAAATATGCGTCGTACTCATATACATATAAAATATTATGAATATTAGGTATATACTGGTAGGTAGGTACTGTAAATATTCGTGACTAAAACTACATTATATCTAAAATGTGCTGTTGTGACCATATGGCCCAATATCGTTTGGAATGCCCGACAAATGAGAAAAATATATTTTATGTAGGACTTTTTAAGCTTCATAAAAAATAATATTCATGCGACTCTGGGGCTATAGCTTGTTTTAAATTAATAAAGTACACAAGCACGCAACGTGCCGTCACGATCGATTTTATATAGTTTATGCAAATATTATATTGAACTAGCAATCCGTTTTTATGAACATTTTTAAAATATGAAGGTAGTAATACAAAGGAGTTAAAACAAGGCTAAGATGACACCTCCTACGTAGCACGTATAGAGAATGTCTTGTCTTGTTGCATTCAATGGATACTCCACTTGTCAGAACAATGCTTTTGTTTTAGTCGCACTCAGGTATTGTTATAAGGACGCAAAAAAATCTGCATTTTCCGGTTGATTTACCTCCCCTGGTCTTTAAGTAATCCATTTGTTTAGGCTTGAACTGGAGACCACCTAAAGATTTATCTCTGTTCATAACAGGAATAAGTTAACATTCTTTGTTTAACAAAATAAAAATGTAATGAACAAGCAAAACTCAGGACAAAGGAAAAAAAGGAACCAAAAAAGCAAAAAATAAAAACATAATTCAATAATATAAATATTGCATTTATTTCAACGAATTCGGCAAATAAAATAACTGTAGATAATAATTATAATAATACTATTCAGTTTACAAGACTTTCATCTTTCTTTAGACATTAGTCTTAAAATAGAAACCAAAGATTTTTTTCACTGGCTGGCACTGGGCTTTAGTTTCAAACAACCATTAGAATAATGTCATCTGAATAACAGTAAATGCAGATCGCATATAATTAGGTAAAATTAAATTATACAAATTAAAATAAGGTATTGGAAGTCGTATTGGAGGCAAATTCTAAATCAAGGTAAAAGTCAGCCATCTGACCTACCTAGGTACACATTCATATAAATGACAAACAAAATAGAAAAAAAACTAACAACAAAAATAAATACAAACATAACATAAGGCAAATAAAAGAAAAAAGAAACAACACAAGCGATATGCAAATAAATCTTATGAAATAATGATTACAAGTCCCTGGTTTTGTAGGTAAATACTATAAGATCATAATTCCTAAGGTGAAACACATATTAGCATTGGGAGGGTGAGCTATTGATGGTGGTCTTTAAGACGGTAGGCAAGTTTCCGCGTAATAATAAACACAGGAATAATGGCAACACCCGCGGCGCGTGCGCAGCCAGCCCGCACGAGCGCGCGGTTCTATATACGCAACATTTAAATCTGAACAAAATATTTGCATATCGCCTAACTCCCCAAACCCAATCGTCTGTTATGTAAATCTGTAAGAATATAGGAAACTGCAGCCGGCGACCCCACACGATACCGACACGTCATTATTATGTAAATCTACTTCCAATTTTAAATGTTATGTCTGTATGTATTTTTGTGCTCGGAAAACACAGTCTGTAAACTTATTAGATACAGTTATATCACAAGTTCTTAAGATGCCTCTGCGAAAAGAACAAATATTATTTAAAATCTATCTATGTATATTTACTATTCTATCCTGCGCACCTAGACGCTACCAGCGGTGAACGTAGACAATCATACCTACAACGTCGTCTATCGTTTATATCTAGTAGTATACTTTTACACAATTAACTATTTACAGTGTAGCTGAGAAATAATTTACAAGTCACTCGGATCCTACAAGGCACCTTATTTAAATAGCTACAACGACTTAAGGCTTCGCTATGACTTTACAAAATAATTAAAACGTTTTAAATTCTCTATAATATATAATTTGGTTTTCATTACAATGCTATAACAATTGACAAGTCGCTAAAACCTAATAGGAGTTTTAAATATGAACAACTAGGAAGAATAATATTATGCAACAGATTACTAGCGGGTTACGTTTACGGCCGTGCAGTGTCCGGGAACGTCGTTTGAAAGTATTTGATTGGCATTATTTAAATAATTGATTATTCATGTGGAACGAAACGCATGTGCGCCAGATCGGTTCCATTAGATATGCGACGTCCTTCACGCGTCCTAACTCCTACCATTGTTGTGTTCGTTTGCATTTGAATGGCGGCGGTTGGAGCGATCCGCCCACCGGCCCGCGGCGGCCGCCCGCCTCTCGCGGCTCCGGTGACAGCGCGGGCCATCACTCTCACTACACTCGACCACCAAAGCATGTTCAAATACATCCTAAAGGTAAAGTTAGTGTGCGGGTAATTTGCCATCGTGATCAACACGCTAGAGCACCTGATTCCTAGATAAATATAATTGTAATTGTCAACAAAAATTCCAACACTGCACAGACGTAAAACGTAACAGTTCCGTTTTTACAACTAAATTGATATTTACAAGAGGACTCACTAGTAGGAAATGGACCAACGACCGTCACGGCACGATGCGAGCTTCGCTCGAATCGTGGGTTCTAATTCGCGGAACAATGAAATCGGACCAAAAACTAAACTAGGCGCCCAATAAGCGAAGCTCGCTGATGCGAGTTCCTAAGTCTACTGCCGGGGTCGCATAGCACTCGGAAGGGCTAGACGACGCGGGCCGCGGTCAAGTGGTGCACTCACCGTTGCCGGCGAGCTGCGGCCGCAGGAACGCGTTGTGAAGCTCGCTTCCGATGCCTCCCTCCAGGCGGGCGGCCATCTGCATTAGCGCGAGCGTGCTGTCCTCGCCGCCTCCCGCGCCGCTCTCGAGCCGCGCGCGCACCGTGGCGATGTGCCCGCGCGTGAACACGTGGTCCTGCACGGAGTACTTGTGACTGTACTTGAAGTCACACACGCGACACTCCTCCGGCGGCGGCGCGTCCGACACCTCCGACAGGCCAGCCGCCAGCCGCGCTTTCTTCTCTTTGGCACGTGCGTTTTGGAACCATACTTGTACCACTCGTTTCGGCAGCCCGATCTCTCGCCCGAGAGCCTCGCACTCCGCCATTGTTGGCGTTTTGTAATCGCTAAACAACGACTTCATTATCTTTACTTGGAGTGATGACATTTGAGTGCGGAAACGTTTGCCCGGTGGCCTCGGCGTTTGCTGTTGGCCGCTCACGGGAGATGTCGGTTCGTCTTCCTCGTAGAACTCCATAGTTTCAGACGCTGTGTCCGAACGCTCATCAGCATCCGATCCCGGTCTTGATAGATCGACCGGTTTGCTGAGATCTAAAGGTATCTCCGATTTTCCATGTTCAGGCCGTCTTTCTGAAGATTCATTGCCACCGCCATTTTGTTGGGCGACAGCGTGTGCTTGCAGCTCGCTCACGTATCTTTTCATAGATTCCTCACTGTACTGCTTGATAAATTTCTCCATGTCTGTATGAAAAGGCGGAAAAATAGGGGGCAACATGGGAGCCCCCGCTTGGGAAAAATTTTGCTGCCGGTCACTTTGTTGGGATCCAAAACTTGGTGTAGATTCAGTACTGAGCTCCTCATCTGGCAAAGCATCAACATTAATCTCTCCTCGAGCACACTGATCGGCATGTTTTGTACTGAGATGGCTTTCTAATGCACTCTTTACCTTAAACAAAGCTGGACAAAAAGGACAACGTTTATTTATGACTTGTGCGTGCGCGCGAAATTGTCCTTTTCTTTCACGGGCCCGCGTGTTCTGAAACCACACTTGTACCACTCGTTTCTTTAAACCAACTTCACGTGCAATATTCTCTAGCATTTTCCGTGACGGGTTTGATTCTATTTGGTACTTTTGATACAAGTAGTCTAGCTGTTCTGGTAGAATTGTTGTTCTTAGTCTCTTATCTTTCGGTTGCTCTCCAGTGTCTACCTCTTCAAACTCATCAAATTTTCTTTTTGCAACTTGCTGGTTTAATGCCGCCACTAAAGGGTGCCGAGCATCTTCATTTGTTAGGGATGCGTTTAATTGTTGTAGCTGGGCGTGTTGTTGCAAGATCCCAAAAGGGGAGTCCGGTGGATATGTGGGAAACAAATTGGGGTTCATTATGTGAACTAATTGATGTTCCCGCCATAAATCGAACCGTGGGAAGACTAAGTTGCATTTATCACATTGAAAGTTTCCATCTTTTTCTTCTCGAGGTTGGTGAGTTAGAGGAGTGACAGGCGTATGTGGAGTTGGTGGCGCTGGAGAAACCGGATAGTTTGGGGCTGCCGGGGTGGGAGTGCGAGGTGGAGCAGGAGAGACTGGCACATGTGGGGTGTGGTGCTCAACAATACTAGAATTTGAATCTTCGCTACTTAACGTTGCTGCAACTTGTGCCGCCGCTGCTTGCGCTTGAGCTGATCTTTTGGCATCCTCTTCTTTAAAACAATGAGTTTTTTGATGCCTTATCAACTCATAATACCGTTGAAATACTAGTTGACATTTTTTACATTGGTAATTTAGCCCAGGCGTGCGTTGAAATCTATTAGCATCATCAGTAGCACCTACTGGTGGTTCCGCTGCTGGTTGGTTTTCATACACTTTTCTCGCTTTTTGTCGAGCATTTTGAAACCACACTACAATTACTCTCGGACTCAAACCTAGCAGTTTTGATAGATACTCTAAGTCATCGTCTTTCGGATATGCATTATTCTCAAAAAACTCTTGTAGAACTTTTATTTGATAGTCAGTGAATCTAGTTCTGTTGGCGCGTTTGCCAGAAGACCCCGAGCTGTTGGATCCGTTCGAGTTGCCCCCGGAAAGTCCGAAATCGGCCGGTCCTCTGCCAGGACTGAGGCTGCGATTTGGGGTCAAAGGTAGGACGTTCGGGGGCACGGAGTTTGGGGACGCGAAGTTAGGATTTAGCTTCGGCGGTAGCATCGACGGATGAGGTGGTTGCGGTATACTCGTTGCTGGTATCGAGTCTATTTGAGACTGAATCAGCGAATTCAGTGACAAATGCGTTGGTGTTTGCGGTCGCGATATGCTTTGAGGGTGGTCTGGGATATTCAAAGCGGGGCTCTGCGACGGAGCTTGAGGAAAAATAAAACTTTTATCCTCTTGGTGTCGATCATCATAAGAGTTGTATTTTTCTTCCATCGTTGGTTCATCATGTGGTTCTGACTTTACTTCCTGTTGACCTAGGTAAGCGGCATCTTCAATTTTTGCTTTTTTTTCAGGCGGTGGTTTGCCCTCGTCTGAACTAGCTGATGAATCCAAAGGCGTAACTTTTGCTTCGCCGGTCTTCTCGTATTCCTCGAGATTAAGTGTCGTCGACGGTGGATTGTTGAAATTGTATGGCGAGTCTTTGTTACGCTGTCGTTCTTTGAAAAGAGTATTGCGAAACCAATGTTTGATTACTTTTGTAGCTAGGCCAGATTGTTTAGCCATCTTCGCAATTGCCTCGTCGCTTGGTGAGTTGTTGATGTCAAAGTGCGCTCGCAATATCTTTAATTGCTCATCAGTTATGCGAGTTCGAGCTCGTTTTTGACCTGCAGCAGCGTTTGCCTGCAAGAAAGAAACACGTTCTTTAGAATAACTTGTTTAACATTAAAACATCTACCAGGTTAGTATGTTATTAATGTGTGGGAATCATTATTCATTTACCATAAAAGTATTACATTGCTTTACATCGAACAAAGGGGCTACAAAATTGAAAAGGGCTCATTTATCTGCGGCTGTAGGACACTCAATGATTGCAGGTAACTTTGAATAATAACAGAATTCGTTGTAAATAATAATACTTCGACCCTTGGTGCCAAACAATGGACCCTCTGTTGCTTTGTGCAAACAGATAGCTAATGCTTATCTCATAATACCTTGTAGATACGTCTTTCCTTACGATTAAATTTACAGTATATTTACAGCTGACCGAAATAATCGGATGTAACGAACAATATTTTATATGTTGACTCTATTCATGTTTATATTTTTTAATAAAATTATATGGAAATATAGTTTAAACTATCGTCACGTTTCTACAGGAAACATATGAAAATATTAGTTTAAATAAAAAAAAGCTTTTTTTAATTATTTGTTTTGCTGTGATCAATACTCAAGAAAAGTATTAGGTAACTACGTGGTGAGTAAATTCTGAAAAGATATAACTGAGAACCGCTTGGAGATAATATTATGTTGTTTTATAATGCCTGTTAAGGAATTTTGGTATCATATGTGTATGAGTATCTAGTGAATTAAGTGCATTATTGCACAATGAAAAGACAATGCCCCAGTCACCAAGAGTGTCAGAGATTATTATAGCATGGCTTGTGATCAATATATGGTAATAGCTAATAAGCTATCAATTAATCAACATTGTGTTTTTTACAAAAACTAATAAAAATGATCGATTATTTAAAATGCATACAAACTAAAATAATGGCTACAATTAATTGAAGCCAATTGCAACACACAAGACCTTGTTATGGATTTTCTTATGGGCATTCCGAGTGGCGGAAGTTTTAAAATCTCACACGGGCCTCCGATATCTAAGCCTATCAATTAATAACAATGAACTACGTAAGTAAGTAGTTACTTTGTACACCTGTTTGTATCTTCTGTTGTGTTTATTTTTATCTCATGTAATTGTGTACATAAATATTAAAATAAATAAATAAATAAATAAATAAAAAACTATGTTTTGTCATGCACTCAGAAGCAATGAAGAGTAAGTTTAACTTGTTATAGATGGGGTTTACTTAATATTGGGGATTACTTAATATACTATGTACGTTGAAAATAGCATTAAATTAAATGCAATACAAAATTTACTACACTACATACCTATTACTTTTTAGCACAGCACGTACACGTTTCAACATACACAATTAATTTTATACTTGTTATCTATTCTATTCAAATTAAAATAAATATGCGCATAACACATTGTTAGTTACGAGTATTTAGCAGTGATGTCACTCACCTGTTGCTGTTGTTGCAAGAGCTGTTGTTGTTTCATCTGGGCGTCGTGAGGGAAACCCATCGCGTCGAAGGGCGGAGGCGGCAACATCAAAGGTACCAGCGGAGGTTGCAGGTTCATGGCAGCCAGAGCCCCCACGTTCAGCCCCAGTGGCAGCCCCAGGGAGAGCATCTGCGCCACCATCGGATGTAACTGCCCCAACTGCTGCTGCAGCTGCAGCATGTTCAACGCCGCTTGCATTTCCTGAACCTGAGCCGCCAGCAGCGCCCCGGCCTGGGCCTCGCCCGGACCGGTGCCGTTCTCGTTGAAGTTGCCTCCCGTCTCACCCCGCGGTGACGGCGACGGGGACCTTTCACCCTGAGGCACCGGAGACGCGGCGCGGGGCGAGTTCGGCGCACCAGATTTCCTCTCGTACTCAGATTTGAACTGTTCCGCGAACTGCTCCAGGAATTCTAAGGGAACTTTGTCTTTATGCACTTCTTCACAATGAGTCTTTAACACGAAAACACTAGAGAACTCCTTGTTGCAATGCTGACACGTCGACTTGGACTCTCCGTCGGGGGGCTTCTCCTCGGGGGGCGGCGGCGGCGGACTTGGCACACGCACCATCTCGCGTTCCTCTTGCAGTTTTCGGCGCTGATTTTCATTGTATTGCATAACGAGATCGAAGCCGAAAGTTTCGAGCAGTTGCTTATACATTTGTGAGTTGCGTTTGGGCGGGTTGCCCTTAGCGACCATCTCGTCTAAGGCAGCAGCTTCTGCGTCACCAAGTGGTGAATGCGCCCGCGCATCGCCGAACGGGCATGAGGTTGCGCGATGTGCGTCGAGTAGCTCCCCAGTAGGAAATGACGCGTGGCAACGATCGCACGAGGCGCTACCTGCGCGCGGGGATCGCGGGCTACCTGGCCGCGCGGGGGGCGAGGACCGAGGCCCCCCGCTGCTCGTAGACGAAGGGGATGTATTTTTCGGCGACAAAACGTCTTGTAGAATTTTAGCGGGGTCGTTCCTATCCGGTTGTTCTACTAGGGGCCGTGTCAAATCCACGTGGCCGGCCGCGGCGAGTTCTTGCAGCTTTCCCGCTCGAGTTTGATGCAGCACGGATCGCATGTGTATGTCGAGCGTGCTACCTTGTGTGTATGCCACTTTGCATATATTACACTTGTATCTTTTGCGATCGTCTTCTTCACTTGATGTACTTTTAGGTGTCAAAGTCAGGTTAGATGGTGCCGTTCCTGTTCCTGGGGACACTGGAGGATTGTTGTTGTTCTGTTGCTCCTGCATAGCCCGCTTCAGTTTGTGCAAATGACTCACACTGTTGTAATGAACGAGCAAGATGTTCTTTTGTGTAAAAGATTCTTTGCACACATCACACTTGAATGGCCTGTTAGGATCAAGATACTTCTCCATAGGATATGTAAGCTTCTCACCTTTTCTATGAAGAAGGGTTTTGTTATGGGCTGTTAAATATGATTGTCGTGTAAAAGCAACTTTACATCTGTGACACTTATATTTTCTGTTTGGATCGTTATAGGAATCTTCAGCCATTGCTTGGGAATTCAAATAGTCTTCGAGAAACTGTTGATCTTTGTAAATAATTGAATCATCTGAATTCTCAGCATCATTGTGACCAGACTCATCCGCTGCAGTAGCACTCGAGTCTCTATCTTCCATTTCAGCCAATTCGTCGTCCGGAGATCTTAAAGCTTCTTTGCGTAATAAATCTGCAGTAGCAGCATCAAGAGCTGCGCCTTGACCAGCTTGTAGTAGTGGGTTGGATGCTAGACTTCGCTTAAATGCAGCTAGTTCATCTTCTGACAGTTCTGAGTGAGATGTCTCTACGTGCTTTTGAAGGGCCAGTACTGATCTAAAACTCCTTCCACATAACACACATTTAGTAGCATCACGTATAACATGGTATTGGGAATGAAGTTGCAGTTTCTCTATTGTTTTAAACGCCAGGCTACATTGATTACATCGGTATTTGTAAACATGTTTTTCCGATACTGACATGTTTGTTATAGAATTCCGAGCATGTGCTTCTCTGAAGTGATTCTGTAGGGCATGAGCTGCATCAAAATAACGGTTACAGCCCTTTTTCCAACAAAAATATCCAGGTCCTTGCGGGGTCTGTTTCAATTCTAAGTGACCTGATTCGTTTTGATGGTGACAAAGTTCATCAACATTTCTGAATGTTCGATTACAGGTAGAGCACCGTTCCATCTCGCCATCAGCACTTCCTTCGGAGCGAGGAGAAGATATTTCACGTTCTTCATCACCTTGGCGCGATTCACCTTCCCTTTGGCTTTGAGGTCCACCATTAAGCCAGTGGCTCTGGTCTACCAAAAGCAATAATCTTTGTAGGCCTTCTGAGTTGACGGAGTGTATTTGCATTACATGTCGTTCCAGAGCAGGCCTTTCTTTGAATGCATCTTGACACAGCGGACACATAAAATGTCTGGTAGGATCGCCATGAACAGAAGCAACATGATTTTGTAACTTTCCTTCATTTCCACAGCTAAAGTTACAGTATGGACAGTTATGTTGGCCTTGGGGTTCTTGGTCATCCTCTCTGTCACCAGATCCAATTTGAGGAGGCAAGTGGGTCTGTTGCTGCTGCTGCTGTTGTTGCTGGTGTTGTTCCAAAAACCGCATCATCTTTTGCTCTTGTGTTAGTTCAGGCTTCTGGTCGATGGGTTCTTTGTTATCTGTTAAAAAGAAAAATTGTAAATTAACACTAGTGCTACATTAAAACAGATTAAAGATGGAAAAAAATGATTGATATTCTAATCATCGCACGAACCTCCCGCTACAAAATCCGCAAGGCAAATGGATAGAGATCAGTACAATGCGCGTATATGTTCACAAATTCTACCTAAGTTTACGTGAGATTTATCTGCAAAAAAGATTATTTCTATAAATGAAGTTGACTATTGTTCGGTGCAAGCGTTTGTTACTTTTCTGAATTGAAGTTAAAAATAAAAATCTTCCCTTTTATATTATTAGTAGGTCTCGTTTTGTTTGCGACGTCCCAGCAAGACAAAGGTATCGCTCTATCCTACCCGTACGCACACATCTATGACGTATTAATGCTAACGTAACAAGTATATTGTAATTTTGCACACAAAGGAGATACAGGACGGGCAAACAATCATTGTTCATTATTACAAAAGTTTTCGAATATTTCGTTTCGCATCGGATCAAATGCATTTGGGAGATCGACGTATGTGATGATGAGTGCGAGCGAGATAGGACGTGACGGAAGATGTGTGAGTGCAATTATTATTTGACCAAGGATGTGTCCGCGGCAGCGTGTGAAAGAAGCTGGCCGGCATTGTTTACGCTCAAATAAGGAAGGCGAAAGAAACCACTGATGCAAAAATATCAAAGATTCGTTAATGTAACGTCATATTATTAGAAAAGCAACTGAAGCTGACTTAGCTATTATGTTTTTAGATGAATTCGTAGCAATTTTCTTCTTGCAATATACGGAGGATTAAGACGTGGCAAATTTTATATTGTTGGTCAGTTATTACAGAAATTTTGTCGATAGGGTGCTGCTTAATTAAAAATTAAAGTTATTTGACCGTGAGACGCAGCTGGAACCAGTCTGTCCCCTGTCTGTTTGGGAACCCGTTTCATAGTTTTAAGCAGTTAAAACCGTTACATCTAATGATGGGGAGAGGGATAAGTAAATCTGAACGCATAATAATAATTAACTGACCCTTCTCGAGACCGGAGTGACCAGTGTAATTGTTTATGATATAAATTTGCAGACCCACAGTCTGGAAGGAGCATAGAACAATGGACAGGTAAAGGGACTTTGTCTGCACAAATGCAATCTCCAACACTTTTTGTCAATGACAAAGGGCCCCTTTCTAAGGAAACACCACATCGTTATAGCGTCGTAAAGTAAGTATTGTAATATTGTGCAGTGTGAGTTTTGTTTGCTAGATTTAGGTCAGGATTTTTACAACATGGCGTCAGGATTACAATGCAGGTTTGAATATTTATCGCCGTTGCGTCCTCGATGTCGTAACTACGAGTTGAAAACCTTAACAATCTTTAACCTTCGATTAGACAGTCCATAGGTAAGTGTAAAATGTACCTTTTTTTTTTTTTTTTTTTTTTTTTTTTTTTTTTTTGGGTGGT
>DWTT01000197.1:0-18743 GCA_018250895.1 Carterocephalus mandan | reverse complement strand
TGTCGAAGACCTTCGGGTGGCTTGAGAACTTTCGACACTGGGTTGGCCACTAACCCCTCCACCAATCCGCATTGGAGCAGCGTGGTGGAGAATGCTCTAAACCTCCCGCAGCAGTGTCTGTGGGGGAGACCCGTGCCCAGTGGGACGTCTATGGGTCGCAGCGAAATATCAGATTGCTTCGGATGAAGCTCATGACGTAACCAGCACAGTTACAATATCCACACCCTCTTGTGTATATACGAGTACGTTCGGTCGGCTCGTTAAAAGGGATTCCTTTTCTCAACAGAATTAATTCCTGCTAAAGAGATCCCTTTCGGTGTTTCTGTGTCGTTTATTGGCAATTCAATTACGGGAAAAGAACAAATTGCTGTAATTCGTTGAAGTCGGCGTCGGAAAATTCATTAGGCGTGCCCTTTAGCAACCGTTCGCATGGACGCACAGTGCAAACGATTTAGACAACCTCGTGGCGCACGCTGACTGTCCGGCGAGGCCCAGGTTCAGAGGTTATATGCAGCTCTGACGTCTTCGATAAGGTTATTCTACTTAGGTACTTATAATAAATATTATTAATTTGGATGTTTGGATGTTTGTTACTCAATCAAGCAAAAACTACAAAACGGATTTCGATGAAACTGATGATAATCTAGATGAGAACAAATAAAAGCGTTTATTGGAAATTTGTTTGCCAAAGCGATAATAGATGGCGCTGACACTAATTCTCAATCGCTGTGGCGACTTTATGTTGTGTTTTCATTAAATTTATTGAAAACCGACTGATACGCGGGAAAAGCTAGTATGTATGTATATGTATATAGGCTATTTGTCTGTCTGTATTAAGTATACACATTCTGATGTCAAGTGGGTAACATACGAGTAATAATATTATAATTGATAAGAACATAATAGAATGTGTAACCTACTTTATAAATATACTTTTTTCGTGAGTGAAAGAGAGAGAGTACAATTTGTCTGTGGTTTCATCGCATGAAACAAGTAGGTAGGTGCGTGGTATCGATCAGGATACATTTGTACCAGATTTTTGATAACAAGCGACAGTTAATGAAATCGGACTCCCGTCGGGGACTGCCATCAGTCCGCTTCGATCGCGAACTCCCAATCCGACCTTCCTAATATCGCTCGCTCACTGCATCGCCCTTCAAAAAGCGACACTCACTCATCAGGAATAAAGCTAAGATTTCCTTGGGGAGTGCTCCTCACTTGACCTCGCTATTGACGTTTGGGAAGGCGTAAGTCGAACCGCTTTGCTGGAATGCAAATACGATTCTTTATAGAAGCTTCTAGGGCCGTAAACCTTTGCGATTGAGTCGCACTTGCGATACCCTTTGTGCGAAAGGTCCGGTAATGGGATCAGTCGGGAGCCCTTCGGAACGCCCATTTTACAAAGCTTCGGATTTCTATGCGAACGGACGTGTAAAAATTTTTATCATAATCGCACATAAAATATAACCAAATATATGGGTTGATAGACGATTTGAGAGTGTATTTATTCTTACAATATACTCGTAAGATGTGGAGGGTGGCGAATAAGATGAGACTTTCTATATAGTATTGGTACATCGATCTAGGGTTCGTTATTAAATGCCAGTAATTTTACCGCAGGTCACTTTAACATCCTCTTGAACAACACACGGGCACGGGCTCGAACACACGCACAACAACAAACACCACCGTTTGACTATCCTCGACTTATAACGGCACTATTCACCACTAATTCGCACTTTACATTCTTCCCTTGTATCACTTCGGTTCTTCGCTTATCGCTCGGATCACACAACTCACCGTGTCGCCGGCGCGATCGGCTTATATACCCCTGAGAACTTTCTCGAATAGAATAGAACAGTATTTCTAAAAATTTCGAACGTACTCAAGTTCACCAATCCCGACGAATGTTTCACAAATGTTATGGAACACGTCGCATTTGATTTTAGAACTACATCTATCCCTTTCACCAACTTTCTGGAAGATGTCACTTGTGACATTGGTACGCAAAATTACATTAGTTTAAGCAGAGTAATGAATGCATAGAGCTTTAACTTTAGCAACGTCGTAACAGTATTCAGAGAACCAGTTATGTTCTCTTGACGTACTTTCCCTGTACTCTTTTTGGTATCGTAAATGTTTCATAAAGATTACTTTCCTCTGTTACTACATACAATTGCTTGCCTTTTGACGAAAAATGGGACACAAGTTTTATGAAATTGATCTCACGCCGACTTTCATGTGCGAATTAATGAGGAAAGATCTTGGGAATACATATTTATTTATTTATTTATTTATTTATTTATATTGTATGAGATGTTTAACTGGACCAATACTCACGGTACCATATTATTTCCTGCTTTTCCTTCCACATAAAATAATTTAACGAAAATAATCTTATGTTTCTTGTAAGAATTTTCAAGTTCTTGTGAAGTTATACGTTCCCTGCCTGTCGGACCGGTAAGCCGGGCCGCCGCGCCACTCGACGCACGAGCGCGAGCGCCTCGCGGCCGATATCTCAATGGTCCTCCGCCGCCTTTTAGCCCGCAATCGTCTCGAAACAATGGGCCCCCATAGGGCACCACAAAACACCCCCGACCGATTCGCTTGCTCTCGTAGGCTTACCGGCTACCGGCTTTGTATTGGCGTTCCTATGTTAAATATTGAATTTTTTTTATATTACGCTGAATGCATACTTGGCTTATAAAGTTATTCGCATGCTGTAATTTTGGGTAGACTTGGTGTTCTTTTAACAAGCAGCGTCAATTAATTTTAAGTCGTTAATTTTTCACGTTTGATGGTTTCGATTCAATGCGATCGACAGAGTTAAGCAACGACGGGCGCGGTCGGTTTGTGATTGGGTGAGAAATAGTTGCAAAAGTTCGCGGACGCTACTGTGTTTCGGAGGGCATGTTAAGCCATTGGTCCCGGTTGTTTTCGATGGTGCAAACAATCGTTAAGAATTTATTGGTATTGGAGTACCGTGGTGTAGTATGACTCTAGACCTCCCGCAGATTTGCCCAGCTGTAGTTTTCATGTTTTATGTGTGGGTAAGCACGCAAAGCAAAATAATCCAGAAAAAGTTTTGCGGCAAAAGCTAGTGTTGTAACAGAAACAAATCATTGAAGGGTTGACATAACCATTATTTTTTAGTTAGGTAGTTACTTCGATGAGTTAAAAGACTGATAACTGCCAAAGAATGGGGAACCAGAGCTTGCTATTCAAAAGGGATAACGCAAAAAATGAACCATTACGTAAAGTGTGCAACAAAGATCATTGATGGGCCTGGAGGGCGCTGGGAGGGCGGGACTGCCGACGCAGCGGAGGGGCTCGAGGCACGCTCTTGATTACGAAATTTTACAATAGCTGCTTAATTGACAGATTTTTTCATCGTCTAGTCTCTTCAGACGTGTGAGCAACAAGAATAATTAATATCAGTAAGTTAAGTCGGAAACCTGGCGTTGCGTTCATCGGAGTCTTCTTTGTATCGCAGGTCTGATAGATTTCATCATTTAATGATCAACCGATTTTAAAATTGTAGAAGCGAGCAGGCTTTGGTAGGACTCAATTTTTTTTTCATTTATCTATCACAAAATTTAATTAAGCTTTTTATTCAGGATATAAAAAAATAAAAAACCAAGGTGAAAAAGGATGATTAACCCGTGAAACAAATGGCTCAGTGATAGGACCGACCGTGAACATACATTTTATTGACAAACCAAATCTGCTTCGGCCTGAATC
Organism: Carterocephalus mandan; assembly: GCA_018250895.1. Lineage (NCBI taxonomy): Eukaryota > Metazoa > Arthropoda > Insecta > Lepidoptera > Hesperiidae > Carterocephalus > Carterocephalus mandan. The sequence continues at coordinate 15,002 of DWTT01000197.1, read as the reverse complement.
AACTTAGGACCAACTGACGGGTCACCGTGAAGTCCTTTATCATTTAATACTGATCCTTTCTACTATATAAATGGGAATGTTTGTTTGATGGTTTGTTGCTGTGTCCTTTTTCTCCGCCACAACGGAATAATCACGATAATCAATTTTTTGCATGTAGTGAAGGGCCTGGAGAGTGGCAAAGAGTACTTTTTATTCCGGCAAAATTCTCGTGAAATTGACGCAACACCGAAATAATCGTCCGGTTTTTAATCGGAAATTAAAAATCGATAATTTTTTTACTCTATTAATCGATATCTTTGATTTTGATCAGCCAAACTGCAGGTGAAGCTAGATTTTGATTACAAGTAATCATTGGTGTAGCTTGCCGTTGAAAAGGCAACTTATTATATTTTAAGTCATCCCTTGCTGGTAGAGGCCCGTATAAGTAATTCTGCTTGGAATACGATTAGTCTGATACGAGGAGTCTCGGGGAAAGACAGTAGTTTATTAAAACAAAAATCACAAAAAATATTTGAGCTACCTTTTCAAAGAGTCTGTGAGAAGAGGTGGGAAGTTTATGTGTGTTGAGCATTGGGGTGTCTGACATAAAAAAAATCGTCCGCAGCAACAGCTGCGCGTGTCCCGAGTTTCCGAGCAATTAGGCTCGAAAGGGAACTAAACGACGTCGGCGGGTTGGTAGGAACAACACTAAGAAACAGATTACCATTAGGGACTGCTTTACAGAAGAACGCAGAAGTGATTTCGCCCCTAAGCCCCTAATACAATCCTTTCACTGACTCAGTGTTTACCCTTGCCGCTGTCACGTTGGCTAAAAAAAGGGGGCTACGCTGAAAACCAGCAGCCGCGGTTCGCTCTCAGTATGGCACAGGTTGAAAGTCCTATTCTGTCTTCTTTTAATTTATATGTTTGGCGTATTTTTCTTTTCTTTTTAATTCTAGTATGTTATGTACCATAAAGAGACAAAATAAAGATTTTCTTTCTTTCTTTCTAAACGCGAAATGCCAATTATTAACTCAAGCATGCATTGCCTTACGATGTTTTTCTTCATCGTTATCAGGCGACCTTTAATAGTTGGAAGTATCATTGCTGCGTGCCGCTTGGATTTACCGTAATTTAAATGCTTAATACTTTTACACCACTCTCCTCCGTGGCCAATCCATTCATTTGCAATACAAACACGTTTTTAATCTGGCGTGATTTAAACGACAAACGTATATTTAACTCAATGACAAACAGAGTAACATTGAAACGGCGAATGAAGTAATTGTGTCAAGATGGCGGCCTGACGCCGTCATTTTGTCTGGGAAATGAAGAGTTTGATTCTAATGAAAATAAATCACTCGAACCTGATTACCGGGAAATGACTGTAAGGTGAACGATTTATTCGTCCAAATCACTTCCAACAGTTTGCCTTCAAATATTGGATTGGCCGTAATGAAACAGGCAGGAATATGGGCTTTTTTCTTTTTATTGTTTACCAATTTCAACTAATTTGTTTCTTTTGCGAGGAATACTTCAGCCAGACCGGAGTTCGCATGATTTTATTACTATGATCCTGATAAAGTCGCAATCTTATATACGGTTTATCCATCGATAGTAAGTTAAAACTACTTCGGTAACCATCCTTGGTGTTTGGCGTGGACTCTAGATTCCATCCATCCATCCAGAAGAACCGTTTTGTCATGGTGGTGTTTTGAAAGGCGGTGCCCATGATAGGATCGTTATCGAGGAGACGAGAACACGTCTCTTCAACCCTTCCATAACTTTCAAGTAAGGATGACTTGCGGCGACTTGCATTACCTTCGAAGAAGGTTTCTGTCAGCCTACGACCCATGAAGCTCAATTTTGGCACCTTAGAAACATACAGGATAATCTCCTTCCACACTATTCTGACTGAGACGAACCTGACTTGGCTGCCGCATTCAAGAAAATGTTGCTTACCACATTCGATACGCTGAAAATTTATTTTAGTGTGGCGAGTAAACCTGTGCAGAAAGTTTGGTCTTATGATAATTAATCTTCACAAGTGCCTGAGAAAGTTAGGCTTTAATCTTAGTAAAATATGCCGGCAGAAGCATTATGAGAATGTTTAATTATGGAACGCAATTATGAATCACATTAGACGCTATTTTTAATTATAAAACTTCATCACATCACTGGTTTTTCTCGTTATAAAAACATACTTCCTATATTTTATTTTGATTATTTTTAAATGTGCGAATTGGACACCTATTGTTGCATTTGCAATGTTTTAGTATGATTAAAGTTCGAACCATGTATTGATATTTTTGAGCAGTCTCGTTCAACTTCTACAATATAAAGGTTGTATCACAAGAAATGATACAGTGAGTTGCATTCTGAAAGATGGCTAAGAAAGTCCGTGCGTAGGTGTTGATGAAATAAGTAACTTATGCTAAGTAAAATTACAACAATAACCATAACTGCATTAACCAAACCACAAAAACTGTATAAACTTTATATTCAGCTTAGATTTGGTGGTTTTCATAGTCGACAATTTGCATTGCGAGCGGCGCGGAGTGCTGGCAACTCTTTATGGCATCCCCCAAGGGCGTTCGAGCGGAGCGCTTATTAGTCGCGTTACGGACCGGTCTCACGTTCGACTGGCAACCGATATACTTGTATCCTAAAAACAGCATTACGGCTGTTTCCCTGTAGAGGTAGGCAGATAGTGATAAACCGACCGCGCCCATCGTTGCTTAACTCTTTCGATCACATTGAATCGACGGGAGCCATTGGGCTATGGACGCTACTAAAATGTTATATCTACCCGCATTAAATGTATCTTTTAATCACCAACTATAACTAGGCTACTTACTACCTCCATCCATCAGCCTTTCAAGGTCTGCTGGGCATAGGCCTCCCACAATCTACGCCAATCCGAACGAATCCAACGGTTTCCCGCGGTCTTCTGGCGATAATCCCATCACCGTGGTGCAGCAAGCGGCCAAGCCCGCCGAAGTTGCCACAGTTCATTTACCGCATCGGCGAGTGGGGAAATCAGTCAGCGATGTTTGCATAATTATTCATGGCCGCTCGCGGACCGGATGTGTCGTCAGTGCGATGTGGGATTCTTGTGTGATGGCTCACTGGTTTAGACTTCGAGTGGTCCAAGGTTCAAATCCCAGACAAACACATCCCCACTAGCCTTTCAAAGTCCACTCCTGGACATTGGCCTCCCTATATCGGCGCCACTCTTTCTGAATCTAACGCGGTTTCTTCTTCAGGTCCGCGGTCCATTTAGTCGGGGGGTGACCAATCAATACTCCGTTTTCAAAGTCGCGGTGCTGCGAGCGACGTGGCCTGTCCATTGCCACTTCAGTTTGCAAGCTCCGCACCATGCAAGCTATGTCGATTACCTTTGTACGTCTAAGGATTTCACTGTTGTAAAAAAGATCTCGAGATACCGTTAATAGTTCTCTAGAAGCTGAGTTTGCGATGAGGCCGACGGTAAAGGAGCACGTCTTGGACCAGACAGGAACAATGAGTTTTTCTAAGACTGTTCCATATTTGTTAATACAATTGCATCACTCAAGAGTCATTCACCCTGCCAGTACCGAACGAGTGCTGGGTCGTTCGGTACGTCCATTCCCTCCCTCGCCCCACGAACCCCTCTCGATTGACGTGTCCGATAAACGACTGTACACTACTTATTATGATGAGGGAGAGCTACGAATGCTTCACAACTTCTACACTGGACCCTAATAAAGCTACCTTATAATTAACTTTCAATCCTCTGTGAACCTCATCAAAAGAGTTCTCTCGTTTGACCGCAGTCACATCTCGCGGGGGAAATCATTCGGCAGTTCGTTACTCTATTATTGGCATTAAGGTCGCCCGAGGGACTCAGTTATTGTACTTCTGGAGTATTGTTTTATTACCGAAGCTATGAGATCGAAAGTTTCAAATCATTATTTTATGGATATCCGCGGTTGCCCATGACAACTGTGATTCAAAATCACAAGTAGCAGTCTAACCCCTAGTACTTAAATGATTTATTTAGGAATGTTACTGCCCTGGGCGATGCGTATACAATATATAGTGTTCTACCACCTAAAACACTCATAAATATTAATATTGTATCATTACGAATTTCCAAAAGCAGATGTAGCAAGTACAAGCTACGAGTACATGGTCCATCAATAACTGACGCGTTGTTATTAATGGAGTACGATATAATTGATGCGGCAGGATTACGTTAATCCCCTCAATTAATAATAGATCGCCACGAATCGAACTGTGAGACCCACCAAGGCGAACAACCCTGGAAATATAAGGTAGGAGAGTCTTATATAGGTACGTCTTATTCATAGAAATAATAGGTTTTGTTCGGTACACTTGTACAAGTAGCGAGTCACACAACAGCCAGGTAGAATTAAAAAAAATACATAAAAGCGACTTTTTCAATTATTCCTCGAGTTCATACTTAAGAACTAATCTTTCAGTGTTACTCTTAGCATAATATATAAAGTATCATAGTAATAGATATAATACTAGAGTAATAAATCTATGATCATAATACTCACAAAACGGAACAGACCGCAGAGAAGCTTCGATGACAGATCGTAAAACTTAAGTCTATTTGCTCACGTCTGGCCGCCCGGCCCAGTCAGCCCAGTCTACGGATACGTATTATTTATATCTAGATGGCCACGCCTAAGCCTCACGTAACACCCTAACCCAGATCTGAGACGCAGAGTAATTAATTACGCCTGAACATACATACGTCTACGAATAGCACTGACAACTGGATATTATGCCTCGGCGTCTTTTGTGGAAACTATTTATAAAACTAATTATAACTTACTCCATGTTTGTGTGTATTAAAATAGCTCAACGAATCTCCTGAAACCCTTCAAATGTAATTTCTCGTTCATGTAATTAATTACATCGTGTAACGATTACAATTTTTGAAATAAAAATGTCGTAAAAGCTTACGACAGTTTCTAGAGTTACGCTTATTTTCAGGAAGAGGTAATTTGTTGCAAAATACTCGTAAGTAACAAAACCTTTATTTACCTTGAAGTATTGGACGTTTGGTAGGACCAGAGTAAGACTAATTAAAAGTCATCAGATGCTCGTACTTTCTCAATATTAATATGATCAGCATTTAACAAAAGTTTATTGTTACAGTGATGGACGTATGGTGGGAGGTGCGCGTGCAGGCGGTAGGAGGCGCGGCGGGCGGCGCGGCGCTGCTCGTGTGCGTCGCGTCGGCTGCGCGCGCGCACGTGTCCGTCACGCGCTGGCTGCGCGACGGCGCTGTGCTGTCGCCCCTGTCGGGGGAGGCCGGTGAGTCTCAGACCAATTACTTTATCGGTGAGTAAGGTTGCGTCTCCACCATTGGAAATTTTCCATAGACATGATTTAGAGGTCACAATATAAATCAAAACCATTAAAGTAAAACGACCGGGAATTAATATATCAAATTTGGACACTTATATCAAAGGTACATATACTCGAAAGTAGAAAAACAAAAAGTAGGTAGTGTAAATACTGTTTGCCAATGAAACACGCGTTGGAGAAGAAAATATGTCTTTAGTTTTGAAAATCATTTCGTACCGTCGCCAGATCGCAGGATCCTTCGTCATCCCGAGATGGTCTCGTAATCGAATATCCACGATCTAATCAGAGGAATTAGAAGTCGTAAAGCGCCGCGGCTCTTGTTACTGGCGCGGACAGTCGCTTTGAGGAACTTCATTTCCCCCTCAGGGAAAGCTATAAATTATTAATCTTAGTAAAAGGTTATAATCATCTTTCAATAGTACATTTCGTGCGTCTATATCTACCTGTGCGTTTTAAACCTTAAATAGTACCTATTCTCGACTGCGCGGTAATATTAATTATTGCATTGTCATCATTCCTTGAAATTGTGTGCAAATTTAAGTTTCAAATTAATCAGACGTTTTGAAGCGGATGGAAATCACGTTCAAAGATTCCGTTAGGTACATACATACATAGATACCTACATACCAAGCATTAGCTTGGTATGTAATTTATTAAAAAGTAATGGTTATTAAAAAGCGTGTTAAAATGATATTTGATTACAAGATAACAATTCATTAGATAACAAATACTCGTATGTAATTTGTTAAAACATAATTATGTTCCAAAAAAGTGTTATTGTACACTTGTACATTATGAAATTTAATTTTTCCTTGCACTTTTTGAGCCCTGTCTAAGCCTCGGTGGAAACGGCAGGAGCTGGTACTCGGTTTTAATCGAGCTCCTCATCCGATTATCCTCCACTGCTCAGAACTCAAACTGTACTAGTCTAGAAATAGCCTCCTTTCCCGGTCGCGACAATAATAAACTATTTTTCAGTCACCTTTATAAATTCACTTCAAAATCGTTTAAGAGTCTAGCATTCTCGAAGAGGCATAAGATCGAGCGAATCCGTCGCAGTCACGGCTCTTCGTCATTCCGAGATGGGCCGGTAATTGAATTTCCGCCATCTAATCGGGAGAATTAGAACTCATAAAGCGCCGCGTCTCTTGTTTCTGGTGCGGACAGGCTTTGTGGGAACTCCTAAAGTTGGTGTTCACTGACAGGCGGGGACGGCACGGCATGTTATGTTATGTTTGCTGTGGTCTTTACTGATTTCAAATTAGGCTAAAGTACAACCTTTGAGTACACTTTGTAGGATTAAAAGCATATGAAACGTGAAACTGATTCTTTCGTCTTTATCTATGGATGCTCTGCTATAAAGAGTGAAGTATTTTTAATATCATTCTACGGTCAGCACCATGGAGGAGGAACTTTCCTGTTTCATGGTCAGTACCCTATTTCAAGTAATATAAAAAAATATATCTCATAGTACATACAACAACAACAACAATAAAATATCAAAATTATCAATATCTACGAGAACTAGCTAACATAACACCAGTCCCGTATTTTCTCGAAGGGTAGACAGAGGTGGTGAGCCTATTTCCATGGACTGGGCATAAAAATCCATGTATGCATTGCATGTATATAATGAACCAAGGAAAACTTATTTTCTGTATCCTGCCGTGACGTCTTGTGTCGGTGAGCACCCACCTTAATACACCGCGGGAGAAGGTAAAAATTCTTAACTGTCGCAAAAGGCAATAATCGCAGGACGCCTTCGGGGAGAAATTATTTTTGAATTCTATAAGCTCCGTAGAAACCGCTGGCAAGCTTCCAGGGCGGGTTATTGTGTTGGCTGCAGGCGATTTGTGAATTTATCGGCCCGTCCACTCAGTTGTACACCGATTTGTCTCAATTAGCCATGGATTGATGCACATTATTTTATGGATTTTCCACAAAATTATGTTCTCTTTATGAGTTTCATCTTACGATCGGTTGCAATCCATTAGCGATCTTATATGAGGCTTCGAACTATCCTTTTCTGAAAAGGAGGGCATGGAGATGTAGAGCTCCATGCAATCCTCCCGTCCTGACTCTCGTGGCAAGAGTGGGTTGTTTCATCGATCGGAATTACCCTCGGTGATGGATGGATGTATTAATCTGCGTGCTGCAATCCATAGATATCCCACTGCTGGGCATGAGTCTCCCTCACAGACAAATCTGCGGGAGGCCTAGAGAATACTCCACCACGCTCCAATTGGTGGATGGGTTAGTGGTCAACCCAGTGTCTAATGTTCTCAAGCCACCCGAAATTCTACGACAAGATTTAACAATTGTTTTCACCGTTGAAAACAACGGGGACCGACGGCTTAGCGTGCAAGTCGAAGCACGGGCACGTTTTCAATTGTAAAATAAGCGCTAAGCTTAGTCGAAGACCTTCGAGTGGCTTGAGCACATTCGATACTGGGCCGGCCACTAACTCATCCACCTGTCCCCATTGGTGAAGCGTGGTTTCAAGCTCTATACCTTCCCCAGCTGAGGCTCCGGGAGAGACGCCCATCGGACGTATGTTAAAACAGGGTTATATCACCCGTAAGTTAGGATAATAAGAATATTGAATATATAGGTAAGATGCTTCTATTGATCGAATGAGAAGCAGTCGAGTGTGCATCGAGTACAAAGGAGCGCCTGCCACATGTCACATGTCAGAAAGGTCAATACCCCGCGCTCGCGTGAGTGGGCAGGCTTCTTGGTTCGCCAGATTTGACTTCAAATAAGGTCTTATAATTCCCGTGGAGTCAAGACACGATAAGATAAGCTTCTTTATTGTACGTAATGACAAAACATAACATACATCAAAAATATAAAAGAAATAAAATATCTGTTTATAGGTCACTTCCTTATATTCCTCCATCATGCGTCGCACAGCAGTGATGTCTTCAGATGTCCCAACAGTGGTTGGGGGGATAACCCACTCAGATCATCATCAAGTTTGCTACGCCCACGCCTTAACTCATTAAACAAATAACAAATTAATAATATATCATCAAGAGTTATCTCTTTGGTTACTCGAAATTTAAAAGGAGTTTTCATTGGCAATGTACTACTACTAGTACTAACTGACCAGCTGGCCTAGACAAGTGGCAAAACGCTAGTAGAATAGAAAATAGAATAGATTAACAAATGTATGGGATTGACATTCGCTCACGACTAATTAGTCGTAAACGAATGTCAATCCCATACATTTGTTAATCTATTCTACTAGCGTTTTTGCCACTTGTCTAGGCCCCCAGTTCTAAAAAACTTTCAGTGCCACCTAGTTGTCGACTCGACACGGTCGTAAGATTTTCGAAAACTTATCTCAAAGCTGCCAGCGATTAAATACCTACCTATCGATAGCCGGATAATATTCGAGTAACTGGAACTATCGAATAATTCTATTGTTTTTACAACTTTCGCCCATCGCTTCAACAACGCATTCTATTTCCCACTGTTTGGCATGGGTCGCCTCACAAGACAGATATGTATAGCATTGGCTATACATATCTGTGTCGAAATGATATAAGTTGTAAGGAAATAGGTAGATATATCAGTCAAAGCCAAGATATATTTTTGCTTCTCCCCATCCGTTCCAGATTTCAAGTACTTTTAATTATTCCTAACGACCGCAGCGAAGAGTCCTTAAATTTACGTTTTCCTGAGAATTCGCAGAATATATTTTTATGTTGAAACAAAAAATATTTTTAATGGGTTTCACGTTTGGAACTTGCGAGATAAAACTTATTAGAATAGTAACTTGAACTATTCTCTAGTGCCTTCACCTGTCATCATCGAGATAAAATGTATTTGACCTACTTCTGTTTTATACAGGAACCAGGAAACTATCGTTAAAAGTGGATAAAAGGGTCTGCGGAATGTTTGCTTTCAGTGCATCCCACTTCTGATTTGAAGAGAAACTTGTGTAATATTAAATACCAAATCTAATTTAAACCAATCCCTTAACATTAACATGACAACAGGCCACCGAGCCGCGCTGAATGTATAATTCGAGCGCCCGGGACCGTCGCTGGGTCCATTTGTTTGTTTGTACACGGGGTATTTTGTCTCTTCACACTAGTTTCTAGTTTGGAGTAAGATTTTGAACATTGCAATCCTTAAAAAATAGTAGGTATTTCACAGAACAACCAGCGTGGTGGATTCTGACCATACCCTGTCCATTCTGAGAGAAGATCCGTGATTAACCCAGCAATTGAAGGATTGTAGGGTTTGTAATATGTCGTGTATATGTTCATCTGAGATAAAGTGCACCTTCAGCCGTATACGAGTACAAGCGGGTCCGATAGCCAGACACGGGAGGAAGCTCCCTGCGATTCAATTTACTTGCAAATGATTTAAGCCGCCTACCAGGAAACTGCAGTTTGTAACGGAATTCTCAGCTTGAATTACATTGCAGGCAAAATAACAACAACATAGCAACTATCAAACTTTCCTGTACGTAGCCAGGAGAAACAGATGCCAGAATTGCCTTGTAATGTTGTATTATCAGTTTATTAAAGGAACGATTGCTGAAGTGGTGGTAATGTTATTGGCGACGTCAGTCGAGTTTAGTAACTATCTCTAGGAGACAGGACATCGTAAAAGTACGCGATGGGGTCATAAACGTTCATAACACAACCCTAAAACTAGGGTTGGAATTTCTTAGTTCTTCGAAGTTAGAACCCGTCAGGCTAACGCAAGCTAAATCAATCGTTGCCCCGGTTTCTATTAGTGGTTTCACTAAATATTATAGCTTTTATTGTATTGAGTATGTCGGTATAAAATATTTATAATACTCTTTTGACCACAACTGTAAAATAAACCGTTAAAATTATATTCCTCTCGAGAATGACATTTAATACACATTTTCCATGTTTAAATTAAATTATCATTCAGCCGCAATACTACGGCGCGGTTTGACCCGTTTGACTATGAAATAAAATCTTCATTGTTTATTGAAAAACCAATTTCACTCCCAGTGTCTTTGAGTTCAATTCAATTAATTTCACTGTTTACTTTCAGATCTGTGCTGAAATTTAATTTGTTGTTCCAACATTATTGGGAGGTGGCAGCGAATTATTCTGTTATGAAAGTAAAAAACAAAACTCTTGTTTTAGAAATTGTACGATTATTTACATTTGCACCTTCCCTGGGATTTCCTGAATTTAATTTAATTAATACCAAAGTCTAATAAGTGATCATTCCTACAGTCTTTTATCCTAGACACGTTAAAACAGGTCAATCGAGTGGGGTTTCCTGGGGCGAGGGAGGTAGCCGTACCGAACCGTACCGAACCGAACCGAACCGAACTTAATACGGTACGGTACGCACGCGTTCGGTACTAAGAGGTCGAGGGCCAAAGAGATACACGTTTTACTAACACATATGAAACAGCCTAAGTAAAAAATAAATTATTTAAATGTGACATCCCTACGGAAATGGCAGCATTTCGGGAGACTTCAAAGCCGAGGACCCTCTGTAAGTAGTTGATCTATGGTAACACCCTGTTAGATGCTACTACAGAACACTATGAGAACACTACACTATGACAATAATACGACATCAAACTGCAGATTCGATTCAAATTGTAATTGTGTCAAACAAAAAACAGACAACAAAACATATTAAAGGATTGTTATTATGAAATAGGTATGCTTTGTATGAAATAAAAAAGAACTGAAGATTTGAAGCGCCAAAGAGCCATCGACGGCTCATTGTCGAAGGTTCGTTATAGTCTTCCGGGATACGCACCGCCGCTAATCGTATTAAATACGTTCCAATCAGACCCCATGAAAGAGCGGGTTCAATTCCATCGTATGCGGGAACTACGAGTATGTAACTTAGTGAAAGTCGAAAGTGTTCGACCAGTTTCTCGAACTGAGATGCTTTCTACCGTCATTTGCGAGTTCTTAGTCAAGCCAGCTTACTCAAGACGTCAAGCGTGCGTAAAGAATTTTTACTTCACATATAAAAATATTGTTGAACTAAATCATGATGAAAACCCAAGCAACACAACATTTGGTAGCGTCATATTTCACGATCGCAGTCACGTCGGGAATTTCCGAATAACCGGTCCGCGCGCATCAAACGCTCTGCACTTTTGTCGCTCGGTACCGAGGCAGCCAGCTGCGTCCATGCGAGGCGCTTTCAGATCACGTCGCTCGCTACCGGGGCTTGTCAAAAGCCTAAGCGATCGTCAATTCTGTGATTCGGATATTGGAATAAATATTTCTATCGCAATACATTTGCTATAGAATGACGGGCCCGTTGGCGCAATCGGTAGTGACCCTGTTTGTTGCGTGGGTTCGAATTCCACTCACGACAAACATTCGTGTGACGAACACTTGTAATTTTGTTCTGTATCTGGAAGTAAATATTATCTATTTAAGTATGTATTTAAAAATATCTGTATGTATATCACCCGTATATCTGTATGTATATCTGGCACCCGTAACAGGCTCGCGCCTTTGGGGTCAGATGGCCGCGTGAGAATGTCCATGATATTTATTATTATTATTCTGTGCATTGAATTTGGAAAAATGTATGGCAGTAAATGAGAGGAATGGATGGACTCGGTAATTAAATCTGTACCAGGCGCTCGTAGCCCTATCGCTCGCTGGAAGTTAAGCAAGGTCCGGCACAGTCAGTATTACTACGTCGATTAGTGACACCTAGCGGAAAACATTCAAAATAATGAGTAACGCAACTCATCACTGGTCCATTTAGTTAGAGCAAAGCCTTTGTGCGCCGCTCTAACTACGGACTGAAAGACTCCCTTTGAGAACTTAATTAAAACTGCTCCCCGGATTCTCTAGAGCTAATCCCAAACTTATAATCCATGAACTATCACTGATAATTTATCTACTTAATTCTCTAAAAAATCCAATAAAGAGAGGATGGTAACAACACAAATGCGATAGTGAGTGACGTGAGCAGGCGGAGCGACGGTGATTTATTTGTAAAGTTAGACAGGCTTGAGTCTTGAATGTAAAGGAAATCTTACGAGATCTGCCTTTGATTAAAACTCTGTCCAGAGCTCTGCACGTGGGAGTATGTTCCTCGTCATTTTTGTTTGAAGGTTCCTCATAAGAGCAGATTTAAGTACAGACCATCTGCTGCAACCCATAGGCGTTCCACTGCTTCTAGTCTAGAGCACACTGGAGCAGCGTGGTGGTGCTCCAATGCGTATTGGTGGAGGGGTTCGTGGCGAACCCAGTGTCGAATGTACTTAAGCCACCCAAAGTCTTCGACAAAACCTAACGACTGTTTCCACCAGTGAAAACAACCGGGACCGACGGCCTAATGTGCCGTCCGAAGCACGGTAGAGTCCATGAAATTTTGCCACTAGCGGTCACCCATCCACAAACTGTGTGTGTGTGCTGTGGACGATAAAACCGTCTACTATTGTTAACTATTTATTCAACGTGAAAAGATTGGAAGATCTGTCGAACAATCCCGCCTTCTTTCACCTGAAATCGAGCGAAAACATTAACAGCTGCAGTTTACTCAAGCAGATTAAAAGTAAACAAATTCATTATACAAACACGATACAATATTAAACGATAAAATCTAAGGGTCTATCGTTAAAAGTTATTTGCGAAGAACTCTTGGGACCGAGTTCAAGGGACAATATTATCAGTACCATCAGCAGGCACCACGATGAGGGAGACAAGAAGGTTTCATCGTAGGTGAGAAAGGGATGGAGTACGCGGTTGCCACACATTTAGAATTCATTGAAAAACTCGCAGCTGAAAGTTATCTGATCGTTACGTTTGGGGGCGCCGGACACTCGCGGGCGAAAGTGCTTAAACGGAACGAGTATATTGGAGCACATATTAAACGAACTTTTTTAAACATTTCTTTAAATTCAAAAATATTTTTTGGCTATGCTGGTTACAAAAACAAATTCCTCATACTGAATTTACAGACACAGGTATATAAATATGAATTATATAACATAGTTGTACTTATTAAATACTAGTGGGGCGTCCACTAGTATTTGTAAGTAAAGTTTGGTTTATAGTCCCAGTCCTTCTCAAGGAAATATCCAGAAAAACTCTATCCAATCAAGTTCAAATAGAAGAGATATTAACGGGATAAAATTCCATCCATCCGTCCATCGGACCATGTGAGCGACAGAGTTAAGCAACAACGGACGCAGTTACGGTTTGTGGATGGGTGACCACTGCTTCGGAGGGCACTTTGCGTCGTCGGTCCTGGTTGTTTTCAACGTTTTTTTAAATCGGACTGGTACTTCTAGAGATTACCGCGTTTTAAACAAAACAAAAAAAATCCTGCCGCTTTATAATATTAGTAAAGATGTCTAGTTTACTTTCTAATACATACAGATCATGACGTGGCTTATCTCACAACTGAAAGGGTATTTCATGGCTGTGCTGCCTCATTAAGAGCTGGAGACAAGACTGCTTACCTGCGGGACAATATTATTTATTATTTATTTTACCCTCCCTAAAACTTACCGCTCTTAAATGGTAAGTTTTAGGGAGGCATTCCCAAGCAAGTTATCTCTCGACCGTCCGCCCACTGTCCATCACTGGCTGGGCTTCCGTCGTCTCTGCGCAATCGACCCGTCAATTTCCGCCACATCGACATTTGATGCAGGCCGCTCGGTGCTCGAACCCATAAAAATTTATCAACTTGGGAGCTAAGGGGATTGACTATCAGGACTTCTAAGGAAAAAGGTTCGCTGTGTATACTTCAAATCGTGATAGAATTCATTATCGTCTAAAAGCTTCCCTTTTTTCTTCAGAGTGGATCGTCGTAAGCTTGTGCTAATCCACTCGTGCTTCAAGCTTTTTTGAATGATATTAGTCCGCTCAGTTTGCCGTGATTGAGTATAAACAAACAGCAACTATGCAGCTATGGCACCCTAATATGGATACCAAAACTACTGATATAAAGTTAGTTTTAATGTACTTGGCAACACCCCGCGAGTAAGGCGTATGATGGTGTATGATATCATGAATATAGCACCTCCCTCACTCCCAACTAAGAAAGCATGTAAATTGGACATTGCCTCTACGACAGTTAGGGACTACTTTGTTTGGGTACGAAACACGTGTTGGTGTATATTTCAATAGATTTTCGCAAAGTTTTGCTTGTAATTAATACAACTACTTGAGCAAACCTAACTACAAATGTTTGGAAAGGTGAATAAAAGTTTAATCGATGTTCAAAACATAGACAATACGAGAAATGGCATATAAAATTCTTGAGCGCTTTCCTGCTTTCGACCTTAATGACCTTGACCTGACGTCAAGTGCATTGTAATTGTCAACCGTAACTTTATAGGTCTCTCATTGCTTGAGACTAAAAATTATGAAGTCCCTATCTATTTATAACAAAACCTAAAATACACTGCGGCAGAATGCAGTAATAATAATGAATACCTGATTCAAATCTTGGCAAAAAGTATATTTTTGTTCTAAGAAGCATTTTTTTCCTCAGGAGGCCGCTACATGATCGGCGGCAGCAAAGGCGACGTGTTGGTTGTGAAGCAAGCGGCTGCAGACGACCCCAGCGGGTACGCGTGCGAGGCGCAGCACGCGCTCACCGGCGACACGAGGCGGAGCGCGCCTGCCATGCTCGCCGTCACA
>DWTT01000196.1:0-18766 GCA_018250895.1 Carterocephalus mandan | reverse complement strand
ACAAATGTGTCATGTATGATAAACAACTCATTGTTAATTCCCTTTGCCCACGCGGGCGGAGCCGCGGGTAAAAGCTAGTATGAAAATAAATTATGTACTTAAGTATTTGGTATACAGATTTAGAGACCATACATACATGAATGTTCACAGACTTACTCATAATCTCTAAAGTGGGCATAAGTGAGTTAAAGTGATGGGACAGTACATATAACTTTAGTCCCGGTCCGGTACGATATGAAGCTTAAAATAAACGAAAGGTCATCATCAAACTTACTGTTTGGCAAAGCTCAAGACGTTACAAATAGCTCATTGAGGAAATGACCCATTACTTTGACTGTTCCTTAGACTACCAATATAATGAAATGTCATAAATAAAGGAATATAAATAGTACATAAGTTAATATTAGTAAACATGTTGCATGCATGTTTTATCGTTTTTTTGTTGGTTTGTTTATTTAGTGTACCTAAATTTCGTTATGATCATATAAAGTACATTTTTACCACACTTTAGTGTACTTTTACTTATTGTACAAGTAAAATTACTTCACAGATGAATCTAATGAAATCTCAAAGTAGCTTTGAAAAGGAGTCGAGTATTGAAAAAGAAAGAGAACGTCGGAGTGCATCAAGAAGTAAAGAAGAAGAAAAAGCAAATAGGCTAAAAGAAGAAAAAACATCTACTAAAGATGATGTCAACTTCCTAATGCAGGTAGAATTGTTTATATCTATATAACAACTGTATACAAGAGTGATAGTCTTGTCCCTTAAATAATATGTTAGTTTTACCCCACTTCACTATATTTGATTTTATTAACATTATCTGCTCTTTATCTTTATCTTTATCTTTTACACGCCTTTTACAATTACCAGGTGAAAAATAGTCGCAATGCTGCAAACAAAAGCAAAGACTCAATTTCGAAACCTCCAATACGAGGTGGCCCTTCGCGCGACAAGGAAGACATTTCTGATGACGAAAGCACATCGGGCACGGTCACGACAGAAAACACTCTAGTCGACGACAATGTCAAAGAATACCAGGTTTATATTTATTTTCTACAAGTTAATTTGTCTGCAGAAATAAAACCGTTGCATTTTTGACTACCAGTTATTTTATTTGTAGGACCAAATAGAAAGTCTCAAACAAGAATTAGATACTCTCAAAAAACGTTGCGAGAGAGTC
The DNA here is from genome assembly GCA_018250895.1 of Carterocephalus mandan. Lineage (NCBI taxonomy): Eukaryota > Metazoa > Arthropoda > Insecta > Lepidoptera > Hesperiidae > Carterocephalus > Carterocephalus mandan. Next base: position 17,586 of record DWTT01000196.1, on the reverse strand, counting down.
GAAAAGGAGAAGAGTGATATTTTACTCAGACGCCTCGCAAACATTGATACTGTAAATAAATACAGTTCAGGAAGATCGTCGGAAGTTCTTAAGCTTCAACAGAAGATCAATGAGCTAACATCTCAAAATGAAGATCTAAAAGATGAGAAAAAACATCTTAGTCTAAAAGTTAGAGAAGTTGAATCTGAACTAGAGGTAAATACCAACTATTTTACGTTATTAGTAAGAAATAAAAAAAATAGATATTCAAAACATAGAAATTGATAACAAACAATAATTCAATTTACAGTCTCGACCATCAGTAGAAGCACAGACTCGACAAATTGAACAGCTGAGGGCTAAGCTGCTGGCAGCGGAAACCCTGTGTGAGGAGCTAATGGACGAAAATGAAGATATGAAAAAGGAATTGCGAGATCTCGAAGAAGAAATAGAGGAGATGCAAGATAACTTTAGGTGTGTTTTTATTACTAAAATTATAACTATTACGCATTTTTGTGTTCAATGATAAAAATAAAAACAAGGTGTTATTAAATTACTATCTTACAGGGAGGATCAGGCAGATGAGTACTCATCACTAAGAAGAGAGTTAGAGCAAAAAATTAAAGATTGCAGAGTTCTGTCATTTAAGCTGAAAAAGACTGAAAGAAAAGCTGATCAGCTCGAAGCTGAAAAGGCCGATCAAGAAAAGAAATTATTAGAGGTATTTTTTAACAATTAAGTATAAGACTTTTAAGAACTAACTAAAATAACTTTAAACAAATACTACTATCCTCTTGCAGATAGTGGGTGGTGCTGAAGGAATGCAACGCGAAAACAAAATAAAGGAATTGGAGCAAGAGGTAGCACGCTCAACCGAAGTGGCGCTGAGGTTACAGAGAGAGCTGGCCGAAGCCAACACTAAGCTGGCCGCGGCGTCAGGAGCCCCGCCCGCTAATCTTGGAAAGCAGCTGACACCAGGAGATAGGGTTTGTTTTCTCTATTTCTATTTTGGTGTTGTACTCGTACTTCAGGAAATTTTACCTTAAGACGAACTGACTAACTAATGTTCCTATAAACAAATGCATTAACTTAAAAAAAAATTAAATCACCTTATTGGGACTGTAATTTTGTTGTTTACCTGGCCGGACAAAATTGTTTTCTATACGTTTAATGAAAATCTTACATGTGTTGTTTAGAATTTTAGAATCTAGGCAAGGATCTATTACTTTCATGATATAGATACCTACCTAATTTAAAACAATACATATATCGTTCGTTAGCTTAGCGGCCATGAAACATAAGTTTTATATTTTGACGATATTTAATATTCTTCTTGTAAATTCATAAATTTTCGATTACAGCAAAAGATATCAAGATCTTCTCTCACCCGAGGAGGAAGCCAAGAAGACCCAGCTCAACTTCTTCGGGACCTGCAAGATTCACTTGAACGCGAAGCTGATCTCCGAGAACAACTTCGTAATGCGGAAGAGGAGGTAAAGTCATTTTCATCTAATTTTATACTGACTTCCTTAGTTCAACTAATCAAACTAAACACAAAACGTTAGAACATAAACAAATAACACGAACTGAAAAAGCTTTGTTTTTCTTAAAATACTTTTTACCACACAGCACATTATAGTAACTAATAAGGCATAGATAAATAGAATAAAATATTATCAAGAATACCGCTTATTTTTTATTAAATACAAATTAAAAATCTGCAAGTTTGTAAAATAGGATGTTTGGATGTTTGTTGCTCAGTCACGCAAATTTCTACAAAACGGATTTGTATGAAACTCGGCATATAAGTAGATGATAATTAAGATAGGAAAAAACATTTCATATCGAAAATATATTCCCTTAGGGTGTTTAGACAACTATTCTGAAACTCGGTGGCGAATTTATGCCGCACTTCCATTAAATGGACCGAATTTACTGCCACTGATTTGATTTTAATTAAATCATCTCTTAATAAATGATAATCGAAACCTACTCTAATCTAACATAGATTAGAATACCGACTTATACGCGGGTGGAGCCGCGGGAAAAAAAGCAAGTATTATGATATTATGATAGCCTATTATGTAACTATCTTTTTTATCCCTGAAATAAACGTAACTTCAAAACTTAAATGTAATGATTTAGACAATCGATCGTTATAGTTATAAGTACTTTATACATGGAAAGGTAAGCATCCTCAGGTTTCACGTCAATAACATTTTATTTTACCCAAATATGTGCACAAAAATATGTACAGTTTTAAAAATCTATATTCAAATACATATTTACTTAGTATCCTCAAACAGGATTAATTTTATTTCACAATTCTTTTTAACACGGCATTAATTGTCAACACGCAATTTACTGGCAAAGTGCCAGCAAACTGATCCCAACACCACACGAAAACACAATTCTTATATTAATTCCAGAAATTAAAACTTGTATAGGTAATAAGAAAATAATCAGTTTTCCAAGTAGCTGATCAAATCCAAACTAAGTTTAAATAAGACAATGAAACTAAGAAGATACAAAAGCTGAAACAATTTTATCTTCAAACAGGCAAATCGATATCGTCAACGCTTCGGAGGCAGAAGGGTACTTCCACCAACGAAAGTTACATCAACAGCACTCCCTCTTCTTAACCCATCTGGTGCTAATGACTTTGAAATTCAATCCGCTCAACGAATGCTAGAAATGCAATTAATGTTTGAAAATAAACTATCGTCTTTGGATCTAAATAAATTGACCATCGGTATAAATAAAATGGTACAAGCTCCTCAAGATCAAATCCTCTTTTATTCCCAAGGCTCTCAAGCAAATTTAATATTTGTCCAAGATATCGCTACAGATACAAGAAAAATAACATTAGATTGTAATGTACAATGTGGTGCAGTCAATTCAGAAATGTTTACCCAAACTGAAAATTGTTTCATGAAAAATAAGTATATACAAACAGAATATTCAAAACAGAACAGTTATATTCAAACTGATAAAGTCAAATCAAGAAATGCTAGTGTTCAGACGGCCGCCAAATTAAACAGCAATAAATGTTTACAAGTTGAAAAGAATATGAGAAATATTACAGATCCTTGTACTGTAACAGAGCTAAATAATCTACAATTAGAAAATAAACAATGTTTGAACGAAACCAAACATAAACATAAGGATCGATCTGATGAAAGCAAATCAGTTGATATTTCGAATAAAAGCAATAGTACGGGCTCATCTAGGGAATCAGAGAGCCCACCACTTTCGTCTGAGAAAGCAACTACTTCCTCCGAAAATTTAACTTTTCCTTTTGCTTCTTTATTCAATAAGTTGGCAGTAAGGTTACCGATTGTAGGTACTTACAAAATCATTTTGACCCAAATATAATTTCGTGTTTTTTTTGTGTTGTACGTACGTAACAAACCCAACAAAAGTTCTACTCTAGATGAAAATGCATACATGTGCAAAGTAGATTTTTAATGTACTAACGAATATTTTCAGGCAAATAACTTGCGTAAAACTGCGTCAAGGGTCGAGGACGACAATGAGTCCTTACTTCTACAGCTGAAGAAAATGGCTACCAAGGCCAGAAGTACGTCAAACTAATTATGTTACTCAAAATCCATTCAATTTGTGTATTCCTGAAGTCATCCTCCTTGCATCGTACCATATAACACCATTCATGTTACATATTCCATAACAAATTTGCAGATGTAACTACTCGTAGTTCATTTGAAATTGCGACACTTTCACTAACATGCTTTACCTTGGTAGGTCTTAATGTTGTAAATAGATCTTTAAACGGGCGTATCTCTCTATGGTAGCCATTTTCTACAGTTCAGTTTGAGACCTGGTACAACAAAACAGTTATAAACATTAGACTTTTACTAAAATAAATTTTCACTATGTTTTAATTAACCGTTTTAATAACATTTTAATTTTAAAAAACTAATACATCCTAACGAAAATAATAAAATTAGCATTGACCATTTTTGTACTGCAGTACTAAAATAAATATTAAAATAACGTTTCTTGCTTTATATTTCTTGTAAAACGTTTTTCGAAGCTTACTTTTAAAAGAATACCTTTAACTTTGCAGGCCGTAAATTATCACCAACTCCTCCCTCAAATAGACTCGCAATTGAAGCACCCAATGAAAAAGATGAAGGCATTTCGGATGAAGAAGATCCAGCCGAATTACGTCTTTTACTTGAACTTAACGAGCAGGTAATTTTATAATTCCTCAGCTAATCAGTATTAGAGGCCGCCTCTAATGGGAAGTTTGTATGTAGGTAATTGCAAATAAATATTTAGTCTATATTAACAAATATACAGGAGGCAGCGGTACTACGTAGAAAAGTAGAAGACTTAGAACAAGACCGAGATTCGTTAAAAAATCAAGTAAAAGAACTAACAGAGAAAATTGCAAGTGCTACCAAAATAAATACAAATACCACTGTCACAGTTAAAAGAAATTCAAGCAAAGGCAGCAATTTAGCAGAAGAAAAAGTGAAGGTATAAAATAGGTACTATAATTTTGTGAGAGCATGAAAATGAAAATAAATGTAGGTAAATAAATGCTATCAAGAATTAATAAGACTGAAATTTCAATGAATGTCATAATGAGAAATTAACTCGTATAATTATTATAAAAAATATCTTCTACAACTGTTTTTTTTACAACACTTTTTATCCGTTGTTAAAAATATTTATTTTCAGGTACTAGAAGATGAAATAGCAGAACTAAGAAAGAAATTAATTGAGAAAGAAAGAGATTGTGAACGGTTACATGCGGAGCTTAGCTTAGCACAAAAGAAACCCAAGGCTTCCTTGATTAAGAGCAAGTAGGTTAAATATTGTAGCTATACATTTTAACGGATAAGCTGTATTTTTATTTTTAATATAAAACGGCTACTTCTAGGTCTTTGGATGGTGTTAGTGAACAACAAAATGTAGATTTAAAGCGGCAACTACAGGTGATTGAACAAGAAGCCAATGTCTTACGAACCAGGACTCAAAACTTGGAAGCGGATAATGAAAAACTACAAGCAGAAAATAAAAAACTACAGGTTACTTAATATATGTTTACATTTAAGTTTACATGTTGAAAGTAAATTTACCACCAGCGGTATGGTGTAGTTGATTTTACATTAATACCAATATTATTACAGCTATTGAAAAACGCAAAGACATTGAAATCAGATAAATCATTAGAGCTGACAACCAATAAAGTAAGTCAGTTAGAAACAGAACTGAAAGACGCTTTAGCAAAGGTTAAAGAACTAGAAAATAATAAGGATAAGGAGGAAAAAACAGAGAAGAAAGTTAGATTTGGTGGAGAAATGACAAAAAAAGATGCTGAAAGTTTAAAATCAAAACAAGAAGAGTTGGATAGACTGAAACTTAGTTATGGAAAGGTAAGTTTTATTTTTACTAAATCTAGAACTACCAAAACCTTTAAACACATGAATGTATAAATTTGTATTTTAGCTAGAAAAGGAAAAGACTAAACTTCAAACAATCCTAAAAGAGTTAAGAGAAGATGCAATGAAATCATTTAAACCAAGAACTCCAAAGAAACCTACTGACATCACTACTAAACTACAAATGAAAAGAATGGTGGAGGAATTGGAAAATGAAATAGGTACATGTATAATGGTTTTATTTATTTTCAACAATTCCATAGTGAAAACGTACGTATACATAATATATTATAACACAATATTTTCAGGTGATTTGTATGTTGTAATGAAAAATGCTGGTCTTTCTTCCCAAGAAATGAATGCTAAAGCTCACCTAGAAAAAGATGTTGAAGATCTCAAATCTAAGATGTCAAAGGCTGAATCAGATTTTACAAATGAAAAGAACCGTTTACAAACAGAAATTGGAAAACTGAAAGACCTTAATTCTAAGTTACAAACAGATAACTCGACAATAGGCGGTAAATTGAAAACACTTGAGACTGAATCTAACAAGGCTGTCAGCGAAAGCAAATCTCTGCACGATGAAAAGAAAAATCTAGAATCCCAAATTGCTAAACTTAACGCTGATTTAAGTAAGTTCTAAATTAAGTTGTCATAATTTCATGTGCAGAATAAGCAAGAGAATGTAACAATAAAAATAACCCCATATAAGCTTTTTCCGTTGACATTTTTAATTGCAGAAAAATCAAGTACTCAACAAATAGCAATGTCTGACTGCATGAAAAAGATAGAAGATCTTAAAAAAGAAATGGACACTAAAGATAAAGAAATTGAAAAGCTTAAAAAGCAAGTGGAAAGTATGACAAAAATGGAACAAGATAAGAGCAAGCTAATCAAAGAGGTAAACACCCCCTATTTGCATATGCATACTTAGTCTAAACTTAACTATGTACGTAAATGTTAAGGTAAAATTTAATCTTTGTACACTTATTTTGTGGCTTACTAGGTCGGAGATAAAACTAAAAAAATAGGTGATCTAGAAAAGAAATTAAAAGAAACAGAGGAAAAGTGCAAACGGACTGAAAGACTACTTTCTACACGCAAGGAAAAACTAACAAAATTAGAAAAAGAGGTATGTATTGTTTCGAAGTAGGTAAAAATTTACTATTTATTAAAATAAATAATATTTACGACTCAAAAACTTATCTTAAACGATAAGTATCATCATAATAAAATATGTTTAAAATATATTAATTAGTAATATTTACTTCCATATAAGTTTGTCATTAAGTATTCATTTTTACTTTTCATGCATGTCAAATATAAACCGTCTTATCGTTCCAATATGTTTCATGCGGTTTCTATTAATGTTAGCTCTCTGAAGAAAAAGAACAAGCTGAAGCATTAGCCAATTCCCATAAACGGATGTCGGTCGATTTTACTGCTGAGAAGGATGAGTTACAAACAAAACTGTTTAAATCTGAAAGTAAAATTATTACTTTAGAATCAGAATTAAAAGAGTTGAAAGCTGAATATGATTGTAAAATTACAAACATGGAATCTACTATAGCCGCAAAAGATTTTCATATTAAACAACTGGTATTTATAAAAAATAGTGTGCAACCTTCGTGTGGGACAAACCACTTGCATGTTTTCCTCTGCGCAAAAGGTTCTTGAGTATTTTGATACCTTTATAGGAAAATATTTTGATTGTCAGTTCCATTTAGTCTATAAAAACCGAGCATGTGCAGATGTACTATTGATTAGTTTATGATATTTGGTTTCCGCACTTTTTGGTTTTCATCATTCACTCAGCCATAGATGTTGACTTTAAACCTATCCCATCATACTGTCTTTACGTTTAAATATTTCCGGCTGTGTAGTTTTGTACTCCCATACCTTTGCTCAATTGGACGATTGGTAATTTTTACATTTATTAACGTAGGAAGACGCACTGCGTGAAACATCAAACCAAAAATATGATGAAGCTATATCTTCAGTTGAGATGGCCCAAATTAAAGATAAATGTGAAAAACTTGCAAAAGACCTTGAAGATAAATCCAATGAACTAGCAGCTGCAAAGGAAGAAATAAATAAGACTGAGAAAGAATATTCATCCTTAAAATCAGAAATATTGCAACTAAAATCCGATAAAGCCAAACATGAAAATGAAAAGAAAGATATGGAAAGTAAATTACAAACCGAGAAGAAAGAATCGAGTTACTGGGAAAGCAAAGCCTCTGATCTTGATACTGATTTACAAGTAAGTTTGGTATCCCCTATATTCATAATTTATTTATTAATTTGAAAGTAATGCAAATATACTAAAATAACTTGATGCATAATGATTACAGGCAGAGCGAAAAAAAATAGAACGCATGCGACTAACGCATGACAAAGACATCAAAAATAAAGAAGCGGAACTGGCAACATTAAAAGGAAAGTTAAAGGTTTTGGAGCAGACCTCAGGTGCAGGAACAAGAAGAATAGCAGAACTTAAACAAGAACATGAAGAGTCGCTTAAAAGTGCGTAAAATAAGCACTTATTCATTTCATTTAATCGAATAAAAATATGTAGTAATGATAAACAAAATTTTACAGAGTTAGAACATTCTTTAGCGGTCGAAAAAGCTGAATATGATGAGTTGACTGGCAAGTATGAAATGTTGGAGGAAGAGCACGTGGTCACGAAAGCGCGGCTAACTGTTGAGAAAGAACAAGCACAAGGGTAAACATTTTTTTTTTTTTTTCAAATATACTTGCTCAATCTGAAACAAGTGGTTTGTATTTACATGTTTATAAATAATTATATTTCAGTGAACTTAAGCATGTGCAAAAAGAACTCAGTAAGACATTGGCAGAACTTAAAGCTCTTCAAGAAAATTTCGAATCACAGTCTTCATCCTGGAATAAGGAAAAGACCGAGCTGCAGGTATTAGTGAGCTTATTATCGAATGTTTATAGTTTATATTATGTATTTACATTGCACAGCTAGCCTCGAACTTGACACACCCTAAAATTACAAGTCATTAGTGACATTATGTTTTATCAATATGTGGTATTCTAATTTTATAATAAATTATCCCATGTAGGACTGAGTTAGGTAATATTTCAAATTACAGAACGAAATATCGTCTTTGCAAGATAGGCTGTGTGGTGGAGGATGGGAGGTGGAGCGGGCGCGGTTGACGGCGCGATTGGAGCAGCGTGAGCGCGAATATAAGGATGCAGTGGACGCACGCGACGTGCTTGAACACCATAACGACCTAACCAAGAAAGAGGCGAGTTTATCCACCCATCATCCTCTAGAGAATTATTTTAATTTGTATTATTTGGAGGATCGGGTAGGAGTTTTGTTTGCAAAGACTTTATAGTTAATCCACGTCAAATACGGAAATCGTACATATTGTATTATATATACATATTGTATTCGTTGTATATGTATATTACTGAACAAAATTAAGCTAATGAAACATGGTTTAGCCATGCTTCTCCGATCGGGTATTGCCTAATTAATCTAGAGTGGATGAATAAATTCATATTTAAGAAATCATAATTAAATCGAGTGGGTAACCTCAATGATAAATTTTATGAGCAAATCCTTTCTGCAAATAAAAACCTATTTCAGCTTTTTAATAAAATAACTTTATATTAACAGTTAGAAGAAGCTCGTCAAAAACTGGAAGATTACGAAAAAGTAAGCAAAGTACAACGTACTCTCACTGCGGATAATGCAGAATTGGAACGTGAACTTAATGCACTTAACACCAGGCTCGAACAGGCAGACAAGGCACGAAAGCATGAAGTTTCGGAAATCAAGATGCGATACGAAGCACAAATGAATTCTATGCGCGATGAACTCAAGTCCCTTCACGTACAGGTAATATAATCACAACCCTTTCTTTGTCCCACTGCTGGGAACGGGTCTCCTCTCAGAATGGGAGGGATTAGGTAGGCCATACGCCTAATCCCTCGCTGGCCAAGTGCGAATTGGCAGACTTCACATGCCTATGAGAACATTATGAGAACTCTCAGGCATGCAGGTTTCCTCACGATGTGTCCTTCACCGTTATAGCAAGTGACATTTAATTTCATAAATCATACATAACTTAGAAAAGTTATTGGTGCTAAGGCTTGAATCCGGACCGCTCGGGTGAGATGAGAGTTCGATAGCCATCGCTATAAACAGGCATCATACATACCATAATTTAATTTACATTCAACATCATCTCTCAAAATATGCTAATTCAATTTTAGATTAAGTATATTTATCGCTGCAACCCATAGACGTCCCACTGCTGGGCACGGGCCTCTCCCACAGACACAGTATATTTATAATACTTTTTATTGATGTTCAGGTATCCAGATTTAGAAGAGAGCGAGACAATTACAAGCAAATGTTGGATGCTGCGCAGAAATCGCTGACAGAAGTGAAGAATGGTGACAAAAATTCAAGAGCACCTCGCACCTCGATTTCAAGTGCCGACGAGGTCAGTAGAACATACTCAATGATTAAACGAACGAGCCTGTACGTGAAGTTATAATTATACGAGGGCTTTGCCGAAGAGATTACTATTGCCCGCAGATAAACTTAATTCGACCGTTTCATCAGGCAGCTTGGTAACAAACTTTTTCTATTTTAGGACGAATATCGCAATAAGGTAGCGGTACTGGAGCAGCAGAACGCTTGCCTTGAGGACGAACTATGTGAGGCCCGGTTGCTGGCCTCCAAGCTCAACACCGAGCTCGTCAGCGAGCGCTCGTCGGCGGAGGTCCGGCTTTCTGAAATGCAGTCACGTCTCAACGAGGTACCTACCGCTAATTTTAAAATAAAATAAATCGTGCCTGTATTTCGTCGTAGGCAGAGGAGTTGTAGTACACCCATCTTTCACCAGTTATGTTTAGGCACTGGACAGAAATCCAGACTCTGAGCTGCTATGCCGGGCATTTCATGTTAGAATAACCAATAGTTGGTGCGCGACCCGAGAATCGAAACCAAAACTGAAGCTGCTTTTGCGACCTCTACACCTACGAACTAATTTTAAATCACTTATTGATATTGTTTGATATTAATGTGGTGTTGATGGGGCTGAACAAAGATTTCAAGATGGACATAATCTTTAGCCTGTTGGGAATATTTGACCGGGGATTTCTTGTTACTGGTACTGTTTTAAGTACTCTACTTTGTAATATTTCTTATTCAACATTATAAATTAATATGTATTAGAGCTGTAGTTAGACGCTTTTAGAAATAACTCAATTACATGATGAAGAGCAGCAACGCCCTGTTTTTCTGATTGTATTAACTGCGGAGCATAATTTTCAGTCTGTCTCTCTGTTTAGAGGTACCACCATAACCCCTTCTTTTTTATCCTACTGTTGGGCACCACGCTGACCAAGTGCGCATTGGAAGAATTCACATGCCTTTCAAAACTTTATGTAAATCTCAGGCATGCAGGCACAGAATACATAGTAAGTAATTATAATAGTATCTACAGGTATTGCATGTTTCCTCATCATGTTTCCGATAACGTTTCAGCAGATGGTATTTAATTTCATAAAACGTAAATAACTTAGAAAAGGCATTGGAGCAAGCACGAAATCTTTTTGTGGTTGGGTGCGATCCGCTTGGATTTGGCGTCCTCGAGAACAGCGGTCCAGACGCACTGGGTTGTGACATTACAGAGTTAACTCTGGTAACCAACATGATGTCCTCAGTACGAAGAAGATCGTCTGCTGTCTTCTGGGCGCGCGCGCGTGGCGGGGCTGGCCACGCGCATGGAGCTGGCGTGGCACAAGGAGCGCGACGAGCAGCAGCGGCTGCTGCAGGAGACCTCCACGCTGGCGCGCGACCTGCGGCAAACGCTCTTCGAGGTATAGTAGATGCCACACTTTATAGCAGTTTTCATTTATTTATTATGTAAAAAAGAGGTACATACTTTCTCAGAGTATGGATACTTTTATAGTATTTTAATATGGCAACGACATTCGTTAAAATTTGCCACTGTAGACAATTTTTGGATAAACTGAATTTGCTATTCCAGATGGAAAGGGAAAGAGACAAGGAGAGGTTAGACATGAAGAGGCGAATAGATCAACTAAAGCGAACAACAGAAGAGGAAACCGAAGAAGCCAAAAAGAAGGTAGTTACGTAAAATCTATTGATTGCATTATCTATGTTAATTCTGTACTATTTGCGACATGGCGATGGCAGACATAGAGAAAACAACATCATTGAAAATCCAGGGTCATTGCATGAGTCCAAATATTTATCAGCGAACACCGGGATTCGCGGCCCCAGTCTACCGCACCACAAAGTCGATAATTTTCTCAATGACTTTTTCTTTTATCCCCTCTTCTTTCTTTAGAAATGGACTCTCAATGTAGTCTCATTAAAAGTTGTTAATATAATTATCCGGCGTTACTTTGCGGAAATCTATTGTTATAAAGTTAGTTTTAATCTAAAAGTCAAAGTGAACAGTTAATGACGGTTAGCCATTAACCGTCGTAGTCAACTTACCTGTGGTGCTCCGTTTGAGGGCGAAACACGAGTTGGTGGTGGTTCGTTGGTGTATATTTTCATTGTTGTATGTGCATTGTCTTAAGTGGGGGTAGATGCTATATGCATAAAAGTATACACCAGCATACACCTTGCTCGCGGGTTGTTAGCTGAGAGAGTTAATTAGAACATTAGTTGGTCAGTTCGTTAGTGGGTATGGGGACTGGGTACCTACTGTTACTGAAAAGCTAGTCCTGTTAGTTGGTGTTACTAATAGTCCAGCTAGAAATTGTTAGTCTCGTTCCAAGTCATTCAGCTAGATGATGGTCGCCTAAAGAAGTGCAACCGGAAACCACACCTTGCAACCTGATCACAATTGCTTTTAAAACAATGATTACTCGGTAGAAATTAAACCAGGGCAAACTCTATATGAAACAAAATAGGCTACAACCAGCAATTAAAATTGACTTTATCATGAAATGGTTATTGAAATATCAGGTGACAGAGCTGCAGTGCGACCTGCTGGAGCTGCGCGACGCGCACGCCAAGCTGCGCACGGCCAACGAGAAGCTGCGCCGCGACAAGGAGCGCCACGACCGCGACCGGGATCAGAACAAGCTGCTCGTCGCTTCGCTGAAACGCTCTCAGCAGGTTACATATTTCATATCCTGCTAGCTTTCCCCGCGTTAAATCGTTTTCCATGCAGAATTATCTCAACGGATGGTTTAAGATATAATAATGTAGCTAAACTCTGTATAACGGCAAGTTACGCTAAGATCACCAATAATCAAAATCTAATTTCACCCGCAATTCGGTCGATCATGATCCAAGATAGGCAATCGATTTAAAAATTAATCGATAAGTACTCAATTTTCGACTAAAAATCGAACGATTATTTCAGTGTTTTGTTTATTTCACGGGAACCCTGCAATTTTACGGGATGAAAAATCACATCGATCCATCATTCCATTGAAGAGAAGGACAAACCAACAAACACACTGTGCCATATAAATAACTAAGGACTGTAGTAAGAAGCTGCAGTGCAGCACAACTGCAACCAGTTCTATTTTTGAAGCACTCTTCTCGCGTCGAGCGATAAATAGGCTCAATAGGCACTATTCATATGAATAGTGCCTATTGAGTCACTCTGATGCAACCTACTCGACTTTTTTATTAGAGCTCATGAAGCTCACCACCTGTTCGGTGATGCTGTAAAGGCGAGTAGGGTATGACTCCACTAAAGATTTTTTTTCTCTGAGTAGATGACTAGGTACCTACTTTAGATACTATGGTTGATGATTTAATTTGAACCAACAAACGATTTCACGATATTTTTTTACCACGACTGTATCGATTTAAGTACTTACTTCGGTGTACATCATCAATCTGTTTAATATCCCCAGGAGGATGATAAAGTGATAACCCAACTGCTGGAAACAATAGAAGATCTGAAGAAGCAGAGTCCTGAACTGTTCCGGATCGACATGCCAACGAAGCCTGAGAAGAGCTTGCTGACACCAACACCGCCCCGACGGAACAGGGTAAATAGTTTTTATTACATCACAATTTAGAACTGTACTTGACGATTGCTGTCACTCTCCCACACTCTATTTGGGGGTGTGCTAAGCATATATTTTTCAGCGAAATACGGGATTCAAAGTCGGGTTCGGTTCGGCAATCAGGATCACTCAGTAACGCATCACGGAATAAACAAAAGATACGAGTAACACTAACTTTTACCATTAGGGTGCATCAACATATTAGTGTCTCAGCACTGCAGGGCACGAAGTCCCAACACTGAGACAACTCCTTCACTTTTTGCAGTTCAAAGTCTACCCATTAGCGTCCCATAACTGCAGGGGATAGCTCTTTTCATTCCCTTCTTCGTTGTAGTCGTCAAAGTCGCGGTCGCGGTCAGCGACGCCGGAGAGCGCGGAGGGGATGCGCGCGGGGGAGGCGGCGGCGACGGCGGCGCGCCTGCTGCGGCTCACCGACGAGCTGCGCGCCTCGCGCATCGCCGAGCGCCAGCGCCGCCACCAGGCCAGCGCCAGGCGGTAAGATTTGCATAATCTCGCGACTATCACAGGCGAACCCCCGCATGCTGCATGAAGGTTGACCGTTCCCTACAGCGCTGTTGGACCTTCACACCCCAACCATCTAGGGGAAATAGCGACTAACGGCTGCAGTTCTGCGCGCGCGGAATCCTCTTTTCCTGGAACGTCCTCAGCGCCGCAAAAGAGGAGGAAAGATTTCGTTCGCGGTAAGGCTGTTTTTATTTATTTTACTGTAGTGAAATACATACATTGAATGAAAATACGCCACCGCGGTGAAGTATGCTCTAGACCTCCCGCAGCTGTCTGAGGACTATTGGTCTATTGGTTTTTTATTATTGTTATTTTATTGTTTTTTTTTGTTTTGATAAATCACTTTTTGTGGATGCAGGGCTATGTCGACGGAGCCGCGCGACACGCTGTCGGTGGCGCCCTCGCACCGCGCCGCGGCAGCGCGCGCACCTTCTCTCAAGAAACGGTCCATATCTCTAGAGCAGACGACTAAGGAACAGGTGGACGAGATAAAAATTAAAATAAATTATAAGCTTAAAATGAGCAATCCGTAGTATGTTTAGATAGAATTCATATACATAATAGTTCTGTGGTAATGCTTTTGACCGTAGTTTCTTCGTCTGGAGTCAATCCTGATAGGATCAGAACTAAACTATGATATAAAAATTCAACTCCCTAATTAAAAAAGCTGTTCTAATTCAGCTCGATAGATTGCTAAAATGAATTCCACAGCTGCTCTTAAAGTGGCCTGTTCCGTATCAATATTAATACCTACTTATCATTGAACTACCTACTGCTTATCATATCATTAATGTATTCATATTTTACATTGGCAGGGCTCAATCTGGAAATCTGTTGATGAGGGCAGTGTATCCTCAATGCAGTCCCTGGATGGTGACGCAGACTCTCGTCACTATCTGCAACGCGACACAAGTCTGGACAGGTATTATTAATTACGACCTAAGATAATATATGTATAAAGTTCATGTACGTATAAAAGAGGTTTCTCATATTACCGCCAATTGTTCACCGAAATGTGCTGTAACTTACTGCAGGGTATGTGTTTTTTGCTATGGTGTACAATAAAGTATTTTTTGTATTGGATTGTATATTGTAGTAGTAAAGTTAGTTAAAAATCCATTATGTTTTCAATTTCAGTCGACTGTCGGGAGGGTCAGCGCAAAGTGATGTGTTGCCTACAGAGAAGAAGAAAAAGAAGAGTATATTTGGCAAACTGAAAAAGCTCACTAAATCGCGTTCCATCGATGACCACGTCGACACTGAAGTTGAATTTAGACCCATAGGCACCGTCTCACAGGTAACACTGTACCATAACGTAAGTTTATAAACAATACGAGTACATCAAAATGGTGTTTTTTAATTGTATACGAGAGCAAACGACATACTTTGAACAAGACTGTTGGCTATATATTCATTCAAATATTTACTGCCATAGGGTTCAGATTCCGATATGAGCGCGGCTGGAAGCAAGCGAGACATACGAGGACGACTATCGGACATGTTCAGCAGAAAGGGCCAAGCATCGAGAAGCAACAGGTGATATACTATTACTTGGGTTTTTTATTGAATTCAGCGGTTAGTTGTTGATACCTAAGTTACATGGTAGATGCTTCACAAAATAATAATTTGGCGGTTTAATCTCATAATAGGCCCACAGTTGTAGACGGTTCTCGAAATGAGTAAAGCCATAGTCCATCATAGCCTTGCGCGGTCTGGCAAACTTCAAATCGTCACACGAATGTTTTTCCTCAGTTTTCACTCGAACCCACGACCCCTGGCGCAACAGTCAGGGTCACTGCCGATTGCAACAACGGCCCAGTCAAATATAAATAATACGGCTAGCGAACCAATCACCAATCAGCGCAAGCGTCAAAGACGGTACCTCGACGGCGCACTCAAGATCGGCGCACTCAAGTTCAGAGCTAGACTTTGATGCCGGTCCATGAGTTCAGAGCTAGACTTTGATGCCGGTCCATGAACTGTAAGGTAGTTTTCTCTTCAAGTATCACCATATAGATAAAATGCGTTATTACAGCAAGGAGCAGAGCCCAGAGCGCGCGGGCAGCAGCGCGAGCGCCGCGCGGTCCATCCTGCGCAACGCCAGCACCGCCACGCTGCCGCGCGCCGCCAACAACACCGGCTCCACTACGGTATCCGTATTCATATTATTTATTTGGCGAAGATGGGTAATACATATTATTACGATTATTCTATCACAAGTAGCTTCCATAGTCCAATAGCTTGCGTCGATTATATGTGATCGAAAGAGCTAAGCAACGACTAGCGCGGTCGGTTTGAGGATGAATGACAGCTAGTGCAACATTTCATGTGCGCGCTACCATGCTTCGGAAGGCACGTTAATATCAATGGTGAAAAAAATCGTTAAGCCTCGTCATCGAATTGATATAAAAAAAAAGGGGCACTAACAGTACACCCACCAACTTATTTCTAACTCTAAAGCAGTAGGTTCAAGCTCCGTTATGGTGAGTGAAGCCGGTGGATGCACCGGTCGTAAAAGAAATCAAAGCTAGATCTCTTCTTATAAATGAGAAGGCTTGAAGCGTACTTCACCTCGCTGCTTAATTGCTGATTGGTAGAAGGCTTATACAACCCATAGTCTGGTTAGACACCGGGTCTCCCCAAGCCAGCTCCGGCACGCTGCTCCAATTGGTTGTATTGCAAGTAATAATAATTTAAAACTCTCCTGTTGCGTCCACAGAAACTAGCCCCGCAGTCGCGCGCTGCGAGCGCCACGCCCGCCGCCACGAGGAAGGGGAAATAACGAATACTTTACGTTTTCACTTCATTATATTATATTTTATCCTCCCGTTTTCACATAGCTTGTAATATCACAAAACATATAAAATTCAGCCTAATAGAATAACGTTAAGTGTCTATACGAAGAACTATTCTAGAGGTGCTATAGACCCACGCCAGTCCCATTGTTTGCACTGCATTGGTTACATCTGCATTTAAATGATTTAAATTATCCATGCAATTTGTGTATCGATGTCGATTATTTGTTTGAGATATGAGAAAGCTTTTACCAACTCACGAATGTTTAGCTTTTACCAACTCACGAATGTTTATTTTTATTTTCAACACAGTCAATGTGATTTAGATGAGTATGTATTTGTTTGTATAAATATGAGCAAGTTTTGCTTATGATAATTTTTTTTGTTAAAATATGATCAATTTTTGCATATAAACCAATTAGACGTTTATTTCATTTCGTGAAATTTAATAAAATCTTGGGACCAAGTAGCACATGTACAATAATCGTTAACTTTATATATTTACAGTGAAAATGTAGCACCATGTTTGGCTATTCCAAGTTATCAAAAAAAAGGCCAATATAATTAGTTATATAATGACGTGAAAGGCAGAGCGCGCTAATATGTGGCAGTCATTATGCATTTATATAACACATTTTTATATTAATACCTCGTCAATGGACATCCAATAATAATTCAGGACTGGCTGTGAACTGGCTGGTGAACACCAAACGGTCATATTTTACTAATAGTAGAAGAGCCGGTGGGAGATCGTCCTTCACCGATCTGATAACCAGATGAGACGTATTTTTTATCAAATATATTTTATAAACAAATAT
>DWTT01000195.1:0-18825 GCA_018250895.1 Carterocephalus mandan | reverse complement strand
ATCCCTCCCATTCTGAGAGGAGACCCGAGCCCAACAGTGGGACAAAGAAAGGGTTGTGATGATGATGATGATGAACAGTAATTAAATATTAAGGACCTTGAATGATTACTTGGGGGGAATTACTAGTTAATA
Organism: Carterocephalus mandan; assembly: GCA_018250895.1. Classification (NCBI taxonomy): domain Eukaryota; kingdom Metazoa; phylum Arthropoda; class Insecta; order Lepidoptera; family Hesperiidae; genus Carterocephalus; species Carterocephalus mandan. The sequence continues at coordinate 18,693 of DWTT01000195.1, read as the reverse complement.
AAAAAAGACCAAATCGTCAATTTAATTGTTTATATAAATCCGTGATTTGCTTCGATATAAAATTATTAATTATTCAATCTCCCTAAGACCCATGGATATAACCCTAATTAAAAACAAACTATTTCGATGGATGCTGGCAACTTATTTAACTTTGATTTGACTAGCAACCTGTGCAAAAAAAATCCTGTTCCTTTTTTTGTTTATGGGAGCAGCTTTTACAATATTTTTTATGAAAAAAGGGAACGTTTACAATAAAAATAATGAGTCAGTTAATAGCGTGCGTCAAGCGTGACACTTCGGTCGAGGAGTGACTTCGCTTTTGATTTTGGAATTTGATTTGGTGGCTGCAATCATCTGCCTTTCGTTCCGTAATCTGAGATAATAATTATAATTATGATACAAATATAACCAATAACATCGTGTGTCATACAGTAAATGCCTTTGTTTGTAGATAACCTGTTGAACATAGTGTGATGAACAATTTATATAAAAATTATATATAGTAGGAAAATAAATACGAACGATTTGTCAATGTTATAATATCATTAGCTAAATATTCCTTGTCATCAATATAATATGTATTTCCGTAGATCAAATCTACTTTACTATTAGTTTCCCTTTGCGCAACGAAAGCAGAAAATCATCGTGATATATCATATTAAGTTCCTGATAAACGGTTATATTTTCTTTTTGGTAAGTAAGTTTTATTGCATAAGTACTTATAGACGTCCCATTGCTGGGCACGGGTCTCCCCTCAGATACAGTGGATTGGTGGAGGCGTTAGTGGCCAACCCAGTGTCGAATGTTCTTAAGCCACCCGAAGGTCTTCGACAAGGCTTAACGATGGCACAAACTGACCTCAGCCGTCGTTGCTTAACTCTTTCGATCGCATTGAATCGACACGAGCCATTGGGCTATGGACACTACTAAATAATTATCACCCGTGTGATAATTTTACCCAACCACACTATATTTAATTTAATGTTTGCATTTTCAAACTATAAGTCTCGTAGCACTCTACTCTACTCGTAGTTACGAACTTGATTTAATCTCCTTTTAAATCCTCTTAGTTAATTGTTTCAAAATACACGTACACATAAATTAGCTTATAAAGGAAACTCACTCAAATAAGCAACTCGACTCTGAATCTCACTGAAATACTTTATGGAATTAAAATTTATCTAATTCCTTTACATATCGACTAAGTATTTTAATTTAGTGGCAAAAAATATATAAAATTATTGCAAGCCATAAAGTAAAACCTGCAAATGTTAAGATACAAGACACGATACGAATTAAAAGCCATTTATAGGAAACAATAAAGTTACTTACTTTTTATCGCGTCCTCCGCCTTCACACATAATCCCGATTGAATTGGAATAACAAAGACGCAAGTCCAAAAAATCACATCCATTTATGCACTTAGGTTGTCCCGGGACAATTAGTAAATCGGCAATTTTTTTAACGACACCATGTTTATCCATAACTGCTTTTTACTATCTACATATTATAATATTTGTTTTTAAAATAAAAAAAATATCACTTCCAACATCAATTAAAATGAACTCTTATACAGCATTGCTAAATTTTCAGTAGATAAGCAATAAAAATTTAGTCAACAATTTTTTTTCGTAAATAACTACGTAAAAGTTTTCCCTTTTTTGCGTTACGCCCGACAGGTGTAGTTCACACCGTGGTTGGTTAGCAACTGAGAAACAGGGGATGTGAATGAGTCAGGTCAACACTGATAGAAACTTTTCTGCGCATGCCCCAACCCCTGAGTTTCAAATAACAAGTGTATGCATTAGCGACACTTGTCTCATGTGATGTGGGCAGGCGAGACGCGATCAGTGTTACACTTTAATATTCAATTCCGCTACAATAATGCAATTATGTATGTTCTATATAAATAAAAGTACTAAATTTATATATTTTATATGACTGTCCTCTATGACTTACTAAACCATTGGCAGGGAGTTCTAAGTACTTCTGAGGACGCCTGCAGTAGTTTCTGGTCCAGAAAATTATAATAAAGTAAATAAGTAATAAAAATAAATAAAGTTCATATTTTTCGTTTTTCTTTAAACTTTTTAGGTGGTGACTAAAGGTTAGTTAAGTAAGTACCTACCTAGGTACTAGTGGTGTTAAAAATGTAGAGTTGTAAACATGTCAACTTCTATTCATAATACATGCTTAAGTAATTGGCATTGTTAGAGAAATTAATTGAACCTTACTTGAGCGAACCTATTCGCAACTCGCTCATCGAAGGCAGTGAAACAAGTAAAAAAATAACGTGAAACATATTATTATTATACCATAATATTATACGCAACCTACTCTTTAATAAGTAAAGGAGTAAGTTTTAATTTCGCATATCTGGGATTATGCTACATTATCTAACCGTGGACATACTCGTACGAGTACACTGCGTTTCTTTTTAAACGGATTAGGAAATTGTAAAAAGATACCTACCTACTCTAACTCCATAATCTCTTGTTTAAAATGTCTAAAAAGAGTATTGAGTTACCAACGAAAATTAATAGCCTTAAATAAATTTCTAAGGTAAGTTAAGCGCTACGTGCTGATATTATGTTGTCTCGTGCTTTCACCTAAAGGACCTTGCCTGCCACTAAAAACGACCCCAAGAAAAACTGTCAGTTTGACAAAGCAAATCGTAAGTTTTAGCTAGAAATAGTATCAAGCTACGCAATTGGAACCAATCTGATAATAGTCAGACAGGAATAATACACGCGTAAGTAGAATTATATAATATACGAGTATTTCATTTTCAACCTTGAGTTTTATCCTCTGGGATAACGAAGGTACCAGCGAATAACTGTTGCGTGTGGGATATTATGTAAAACAGGAAAGGATGGTCGGCAACAAACTTCTTAGGTCTATGAAAAATTAACTTTTGGATGTGCATAACTGAAATGTGAAATAAAATATTTAAAGGTAATTAATATTAGGCATGCATTAAAATGACAAAATTAACCTAACCTAACCTAAACACCTAATTTTGTGATTTTAATGCATATATTGCATAATATGCATGAAGCAGCCATAAAAAAGATACCTACATAAAATTCAACAATAAGTTAAAAGCCAAAATCATCGGTCATTTTAAAATTTAAAAACAAAATGTTCCGTCAGTAACACATACCATAAGAATTCGTTATTATGTTTCAGGGACTGTTTAAAATTCCGGCAAATAGCTGCTGGTGTTTAACAACTACGAAGAACAGAAATGGTCGAGAACAATCCATAATTTCTATATGTGGGTTCCAGGAATCCCCTACTATTTGCACAACTGAAAACATAAAAACATTCTGCCTTTAAACTACAATTATCACTTCAAAGTGAAAAACAGCAGGCTATGCGGGATTTCAAACAACCCCCCGAAAAACAAATTCAAATGGTACCTACTTGTACATTTAAGCCTATACTTTAAAGTTAATTCATTTAATTTTATTGTATAATTTAAAAACCAACCAGACCACAATTGCTTTAAAAGCAATTATTACGCGGTAAAAACGGTACCGACGCGAGCGGTGCTGGGCGAACTCTATATGGAACTACGAGTATATAAATAGATTTCATATAAAACCTATTTGGTTCCACATACTTAGGCAGAGGTTATGTACACCCACTTTTCACAGTTATGTTTAAGTCCCAAGCAATAGGTGGTGAGCTTATTGCGATACACCAGGCTCTAAATTCCAAGCTAATATTGGAAATTTTAAGTTAGAAAAATCCAATAATGCCCGCCTCGAGAACAAACCTGTAGCTTAGCATAGCAGTCACAAGATCAATAAAGATATAATAAAAACACTGGAATAACTTACCACTCGCAGCTGACGCCTCAGTTCCTATCTCAGTTACTTCAATCACAGCTTTCTGTTTAGCACTAGACACAAATACTGACTCGCCCTGTAAGATCCCATCCAAACCAGAATCACCCGATGATTGAAAAATATTTCTTATGCCAATCTAAAATTCAAAATATCTTTTGTATTATCAATGCTATACCAGTGGCTATCGAACTAACTTCCGGGCGGTCCGGGTTCAAATCCAAGCGGCACGCACCAATGACTTTTCTAAGTTATGTGTGACATGAATTAAACTGTTGTCAAAACAACCCGTGTGGGAGACCCGTGTCCAGCAGTGGGACGTCTATGGGTCGCAGCGAAACCTCTCTACTTCCTAAAAAAGCAAGTTTGTAAGTGGATAGGAGATAATCATAAAATACTTAGGGACCGATTCTTAAAATACTTTCAATTAGTTATATTATTATACGAAAGATATATTTTTCCCGAGTGCTATTGGTTACATACTTATTACGTGGCAAAGTCACGGGCTTGTAAGAAATATTTCGGTAAAAACAAAACAGGCAAACCTTTTGGTACAATTTAACTAAATCCAGTTCAGATTCTATTTTGAACTTGGGAATTGTCAGCTGCACTTTCAGTTTCTTCATCCTGACCAGTTCTGAGTTTAGAAGATCAGGAACGACCTTCAACTGTTTTAGCAGAGCTGGTAAGCCGTTCCTCTTGGCAGGAAGTATGATGATGAAGAAGGCACCGTCTCCATCGTAAGGCACCTCCACCAGCTATTGATTAGGTAATATCTCATTATGCATTATATAAGTACTAAATAAAACCAGGGTGATAGCCTATAGCCATAGCTGTCGATTAGAAAGGACAAACCCCAGCGGCATGCACCGTAGGTACTATTTTTTAACTATCGATTCGATCGTATGGAAATTTTAAATCAAATAGTCGATGAAATCTAAATCTTGATTTGTGCAAAGCAGTATATCGCTTGCGGTTGAAAAGGGTATACCTTCTTATATCCACCCTTAATGGTAAAAGTAATACAAAAGTTATGCACGGAAAATAATTTAACGCAGGAGTATCTACAGGTAAAGCTACCAAGTTTATAATTTTGAATACCTTTCCATTTTGTAACTTACCTGAGCATCTAAATTTTCACTCCGGTAGTAATTGTACCAACTATTTTTAGTCATCATTGAAGTACGTATTTCTCCCTTTGGCGAATAGAATATACCTTCGTGGACATTTTTAAATGGCTCTTTCCATCGACCCTATAAATGAAATGATTATGAAATGTTTTTTTTTTAAATCCACAATAAATTGATAATATAAATTAACATCACATACCGCAAAATATATTACATTGACCAATGCCAATTTAGTATCGGAGGATATCTCAGAGGGAGATAGTAGATTCCTTATCATTCCATTAGTTCTTTCTCTTACCTGTAAGTATAATTTTTTATTATTCTTCATATTTACCTATATCTACAATTTTTTTAAAAGCTTTTTATAACTATTATTTTTATTTTCATGCATTGTCATCGGAACCAAATATGTGTGCCGAATTTCAGCTATTGAGATAACTTCAGTGGAAGTGGGTGAAATATTGATTGCAAGATTCCAGGACATACATACGAGTGAAGTTAAATAAAAGCTTTTAAAAAGGGCAATTAACATCGTGCGGTACACACCACACATAGCCACAGAGTAGCACGATGTTAATGCCAAAGTTTAGCAGTGGCTTTTTATTTGTGTAAAATAGGTAGCAAACGAGCGTGCTGCAACACCCATCCGTTGCCGTCTATGGCCACTATGACTGACATTGCACAAGACTTCTACAACGTCTACGATGTTTTACCAGACACTAATAAATGAGATCTATCAGAGAACGAAACGAACAAAATCTTACCCATGAATTTATTGTCTCAGCGGCATCAAAAGGCCTGCTGAAATCAGCTTTCTCAGCACCAGATCCAAATAAATTAGTAGCAATGTCAATAAAAGATTTCCTAAGTTCCCTTTGCTTGGCATAATACATCCTGCTTGACACGGTTAATTTCGCACCAGGAAGATACTCGAGCTCATCAACAAGAGGCTTGAAATGGGCCTTTAACTGAAAAAATTTTTTTTATTAGAAACACATTTCGTTAGAAATTCTGCGATGGTCCAGTGCTCGGAACTTGAATTCAAAAAAATGCTTGAAATCAAACTCAAAACCTGTAGCGTCACTGCGACAGGTTCTTGGTTGGATGCCACTAAGCTATCACCGCTCATAATCTAAAATGTACGAGTAGGTACTACGCACAAACTTACCTTTCGCTTCCTATCAATGCCGATTGCTCTCAGCAGTTGGTTCAGAGCTTCGTCCCTGGCACCAATGACCAACTTACCCAGCGGCATCAGAGCCGACAGCGGCGAACAGATCACGTTCTGATCTTGCTTATCAAGAGCTGCCGTCTGAAATCACCATCTTCATTACGTTTTTTTTGTTATACTGAAATTAGAGGTAGTATTATCATGTATTGTGGTCGTCCCTGTAGCTCGGGACCAGAATATTGCTAGATGTCCCTTGCCTGTGGGAAGAGGCGATTGTAAGGAAATGAGACCGAGATGATCGGCCGTTAGTGGCAAAATTTTCGAACGCTTACGTGCTTCGGAGGGCAATGTAAATCGTCAGTCCCATTTTTTATCGTTTAGCCACGACAGAGGCCTTCAAACGGCCTTAAATCTTCTAACGGTAAGGTTGCCCAGTTACCTTTGCAAAACCATCCATTGATCCATATCATACCACTCAACCCAATATCATGTAGGTACCCTTAAGCTAAAAATACTAGTTTATTATTACGTATTTATTTATTTACTTTCATTTATGTACGTACATACCCAAAAGGAGAACAAAAAGTAGGTACTTAGGTATTTTATTTTTTACTTCCTTGAGTTTATTTTAGTTTGATTATGATTATCATCATCAGAATCCCTTTATTATCAGTAGCACAGTTCGACCTGAACTGTTACCGTGGAATGAAATGGGTAACGCTATTGTGTTAACCACACTGGCCTAGACCGGATTGGCAAATCAACCTCCATTTCAGCTAAACTAAGCTAAACCTTAGATACCATTATGGATGAAACCCATGAATTCAGGTTTCATCACGATGGTATCCTTCACTGCTACAACTCTTGACATACCTAATAGTTTCTTACAAAATAACTTGAAGCTATCGTAACGTGTCGCAGAGATTTGTACCTACCCGGAACTACACAGGGAACTTTAGTAGGTACCTAATAAATAGGCCAGGTCTATATTTACGGTGCATCTAATAATTTGCTACTTTTTAATAATGTCTTTTAAAACGACGCTTGTTTAGTTAAAATACAAACCAATGCAAAGTATCTCCTTAAATTCCCTCTCAAAACAAGGGAATGGGTTGCAAATAGCGTAAAAGTTGAGATGTCCTCAGCATCTTCGTCAGAGTAGAGAGTATCTAGATTAGTAGAGCTCGGTTGACGTCTATTCGTGACCATAAAAAAGCATGCCGATAATATTATTAAATCTGAAAATATAGAAGAATATTAATTTATTCCAAAAAGAGTTTCATTCATAGTAAAATAGTATTAATCTAATCTAGATGTTATTTTACAGTAAAAAAGTGACTTCATAATTTTATGTTAATAAACAATTTAATATAAAGGACTTTTTTGGATGTTAGTCTTTCTCTAAAACATGTTATCTTATCTACGTAAGTATTCATTGTTCGAATGAAGAGTACATCCCAGATCAAGAAATGTAATTTTGATCATTGATTGCATTTCACGGTTTATCAGGATGTAATTAGAACGTTATCTTAGGCTGCGGCCCCACTACGCACTCTTTTCTTTTCGATGGATTATGTGGAGAGTCATAATAAGGAAATAACGCGCCCTTTTTACCACGGGAATTTAATATCTTCAAACGATGCCAAACCTCTGGTAGGTGAGATTTCATTCTCCCAATCCAATCGACAATACCAATTCATAAGATCAATACACTACAATTCCAAGCCACTCGAGCGCAAAGCCTAAATGTCTCATCACAATTTCGACCTCCAGTCTTCATTCCATTCTTGATTGACGTCATGCATAACATTTTGCGGATCCATCTTGCGATAATCCTTGACTCGGTAATTATGAGAAGAAATTACAAAGATCTGAGCCCCAATCAAACCTAAGTCGCTGTAGGATTATGGATAGGACAGACCGAGGTGATAGTTATAACACCGACATTCGGTCTCAAAAGCGGTTGGTAAATTTTATTCCGTACGGAGCAGCGTATTTATCGCCTTTCGCGTATACGCGCACTTATCCGCCGCAAGGGGGACTGGACGCACCTATATTTATTATTAACATTACTTACGTAACATCTTACACCAGATTCTGCGTTTAAGGAGCACTATATAAGAGTACAAGCTTCAATATTGTTTAAACTTACAACTCAATTTAAAAGGCTCATCATCAAGTGATCAGTGCTTCTCAGCATATTTCCGGGGAACTAGGGACCCCTGAAATCCAAATTAAGCTTATAGTCACTCAACGAGCAATGGAAAGAGCTATGCTCGGTCTTGCCCTTCGGGAGATCTGCAAAGGACCAAAGTCACCGACACCGCTCTTATAGCTAGCAAACTGAACTGAATGGGCTGGCCATATCTGCTTGTGGACTGACAACCATTCGAGTAAACGGCTTCTAGAATATAGATCGCTTCAATAAGTAATAAGCAAACGCAGTGTAGGACGACGATTTAAGTGGATGAGAACGACCTCTTGTAAGCCATAATTTGGGCTGAAGCACAGAATACATTACAGTACAAGTCTGAAGTGAGATGTAAATACTAATGAGATGTGAATATAAATAATTAATCCAGCGTAATAAAGTACAATATGAGATCAGTGGAATTTTATTGTTTTTTATGAATGAAACCTATCTGCCTACAAATGAAAATAGACCTCGTTATTGCGTTTTGTCGTTAAGTCCACTCTTTTACATAATCATGGTGAACCATAGTCATTGCCTGCTGTCAAAGTGATTAATTGCTGTCAAAATACAGATCGTTGTCAAAATCAAACAGAAAGCCGAGTTTAAAATTATTTTGTATTGATTTTTGATTGTAGGATTTGTAGGACCGAATCACAAGTCAATCTCACTCGTCTCACCCGTTGATTCTAATTCCAGACTGAAATAAGTTTAGTGAATCGTTACAGGCTAGATCAGTCGTCGTAATAAGTCAAAATATACATATAAGTTTTACAATGATTCCAAATGAAATATTTGCTGAAGACGTGATGAGCACAATGATTCGCTACGGTCTTTATTTGGGCGCTGTTTTCCAAATGGTGTGCTTGTTTGCCTGCATGACTTTAAACGACGAACTGAGTGAACCTCATCCATACGAAAAGGTCAGTGTTCTATTGAGCTTAAATGTTAGATAGTAACGCAATCATTTAAAAACGGCCTTAAAATTATATCCTAAAGATAAAGACCAACAAATAGGCGACCGGCTTTTGTTCAATACAATGACATTTATCATAAAATTTTGTAAGATGGTCCCACATTTCTTTGTTCTCAACATTTTCTATTGGTTTCTATTTAAATTGAAATTTCCTTATGTATTCTAAAGGTAAGATGCTTGTCTCATGCTAAATTTAAACATTAATGTTTACTTACTTTATTTATCTAAATGCATCACCACAAGTGATTTATTCATACAGTATATACTATGAAATGGATGACATTTATTCTCTTAACTAATAATAAAATTGCATTTCAAAATTCTTTTACTATAACAGGCTTCTACAGATAGTGATGAATGTAGCTCGGAGCAGTCTTCTCCAGGACACCGGGCGACAACCTCACGAGCTCGAAGACATGATAAGAAAAAAAGACGCTAGACTAGAAACACTGGCAATTCTTCACAGAAACCTAAAAATCGGAGGAGAAGAAAAATCCATAATGATTTCTAACATAATAGGTTTAACATAAATGTATCTGATTTTGAGATTTTTATACTTTCGAAGTATCATTAATCCTTATGCCTTTTGTATAGACGTATCTATGCAGGTACTGTAGATAAAACCCCACACAAAATTAATTAACAATCAGAAAAGTGAGTAGTTTTCGCTGCAGTAACAATTAATGACTTGTATAGTATATGGACTTTGCATTTACAGTTTAGTGTTATTGAAATATTTGTAAACCTATGAGTAATTTGTCATTTCATCCATGTCATACTTTTAAAGATGCAGTATTTTAAGATTAGGCCTAATACTATAAGTTTACGTTAAGAATTATAAACATTTTATGTTGTTTATTTTTGACTGATTTGTATTATTTTTTCTATTTATGATAAGAATAAATTAGAATATCATACTGAAACAATGCAGTTTGATTTATTTCTCGTCAAATCTGAAATAACCTTTATTTGGGTGCGACTCATTACTTTCCTACAGGTGATCATCAACATTCAGGTACATATTTCTTAATCTGAATGAAACTTGGAATGAACCTTAGCAACAATAAAATCTGGATCTGTCTAAAGCCAAGAAAGCAAGCACATGTCACCTGTCACAGATCTAGACGCATTGTTCTCGACAAGTTTAAAGTATAGCAAAGAATCATTCATGTCAGGTTCATCACGGGAATTCATGTTCCCTTGAATAAACATTACTTTATGAGACATGCAGGTTTCCTTACTCGTAGCAAGTAACTGGTTAACTGGATGAACTGCCCATTGTTTTTATTTCTTTTCGAAAGCTTATTCCGTTACGAGGTGTGGAATAAGTTCACCAATCGTGATGCATACTTGTTTGCTGTCTTCTATCCATAAAAAACCTGTCAGTACCTAACAAATTATTGGTTAGGTAAATGTGATTTACACTTTCTACACCAAGAGATCTGCGATGTATAATGTGGTTTTGCGTGTACTATTTGTTGCGACCCATAGACGTCCCACTGCTGGGAATGAGTCTCCCCCACAGACACTACTGCGGGAGGTCTAGAGCATACTCCACCACGCTGCTCCAGTGGACTGTGTATTATTACGAAAAGGTAATTTCTTTAATTTTATTTTCACTTTACAACTACAAAATAAAGACATAAAATAAAATATTATTTTATATACGCAAAAGAGAGCATACAGCCACAGCAGTCGTCACATTATTGAATATATTGAAATAACAATGAAATAATTTATCTGAATATGATGGAAAGACCAAAAAATTTAAAAAGCGTTTATTTGTTATATATGATATGGACTAGAAACTTAAAAAGTTTAAAAATATTGCTTGTATAATATCTAATAAAATCTCATAAAATTATTAACATTTTGTATGCTTCAAGCTCACCATACATAAAAGGCACTTTTATATTTTAAATTCGCTTAATTAGCACCAACGTTCTTAATGTTAAAAGACCAAAATACGAATGTATGCACCTACACCTACACCATTTTAAATTTGTAACAATATACATATGGCATTTAGTTTAATAATGTAAGTCTAAGTTACCTACCACAAGCAGTGTTTTGTATAGCTATTATTATTATTATTCCTTCTGGTAACAATTGTAATGTATGTTACTGGTCAAATCCCATTTCATGCCAAACTAGTTTGTGCTAAGCTAAACTGGTATGAACCGGAGTCAGGAGGATACACTAATTTAGCCTAGGATTTAGCTAGGAATTTAGCTCTTGTTCTTGTTTCTTAGAAATAATTTCTAGGCTAACATTTTAATGGCTAGATACGGCAAAGGCTTTGTCTGTTAACACAGAAAAAAGTAACCCCGTTAACCTAAATAATCTTTACGCGTGTCAGAATATTTACTCGTAGCATAAGTCAAACTAGGTTTTGTCTGAAATCAGGTTTGGCCTGTACCATATGTGTATTAACTTGGTAGCGGCCAGGTCACACATTTTTATGGTAGAATTTTAATATTTCTAATGATACAAAAGAGGTTACTATCAGTAACATCTTTATGAGGTAAGTTAATTAAATAATGGTTTGGTTTCAAAATCACGTCACTTTTGAACATGCGCTAATAAAACTTTTACATCATTCCAAATGATTTGACGAGACATGGCAATACAATAGGTATATTATTAAATTAGGAATATTATTTAGGACTATATTATTACAATAGGTATATTATTAAATTAGGAATTTCATTACATATTATTTAGGATTCTCTTGATAGGTAACTCTTGTAAGAAACTTCAGTTAAAAAATGGACATAGTTACATTTACTAGTACTACCACAGAATAATAGTACTACTACTACACATTGACTGTAGATAATATTTAGTATTATTAGTATAGTAGTATGATTTAATGCGGCATATTGCTTGTACTTTTGAAAGCAAAATTAGTGGTAGAATCCACTTATATTACATCCTAAGATTACATATAAATAATCTAAGGTAGAAACCACATAATTGAGAAATACATTGTATAAGAATTCCAAAATACAGACATACAATAATAGAATTTGAGCACTACAGAATCATGCAATGGATTTTGATATTAAATATCAAAATTAGTTTCTCAAAATAGGTATTTAATGGCACTTTCAATAAAGTTTATTTTTCTTAAAATTAACGATATAGGTACTTTAAGTACTTTGTACTAAAACATTGTATTCCCAGACCTTTTTACAATATTTATTTAGCAGCAATGGGGAGCACCATGCAATCTTAAGTTAAGTTTTTAAATAACAGTTGAAAATGCATATTGAATATATTGAATACACATACTTTTACTATATATAGTAAACAAGTAATAATGCACATTGAATCATTATTCAATAATAACATATATATATACTTAAATGGGAAATTTATGGAATTGCGTCAAATATCTATATTTAGTTATCTATAATTTCTATGAATTGTGTAAAAATAAGTGTTTTAAATTTTAAAAAAAACATTGATAATTAATCAACACATGCTTCGCTAATTAATATTTGGAAACAATAATAATAATATGCTTCTAGCATTTGGACATTAAAACTATGGATCATAGTAAACACACTACATTCATAAAATTGAAACCAGCTCATGTTGAGTATGTTTTAAATATCATCAATTATTAGTCATCTTCGTTGGCGTCATTATATTTAAAAAAAAATCTACAACTCCATGATTCTTAAACAAAACATGATAATATTTCACTGTACTTTTTGTACATATTGCACTGTATTTTTTTATTATAATACAATTAGGTTTGCAGGAATAAGTGATGTTATTAAATCATAACCATGAGATTTAACAATCTGCCTACAGACAAACAAGGATCTACAATAGCAAATAAAACGATGCGAGGGACTCACTTTACTATTAAATGCAAATCCAAACATTCAAAGCTCACCCTAAATAGTGGTCAGGTTCAAATTGTGCGCTTTCAATGCCATCAAAAGGTCGTTCTCCGACAGAAACTGCTTATATGCGTCCAATCTTTTGAAGCAAATCGTAACACAGCACGACTTGTCTTTGCTGGTCTGTGCTACAGTAGCTTTTGCGCAAGGCTTGTCAGAGTTCCCGCAACATCCCGAAGCCGGACCGGTGCCACACGAGCATTTAAGCGAGGTCAACGACCCGAACAAGCCTTCCGGATCACAATCGTGGGTGAAAACTCCAAGCTCTTCTAAACTGGAGTTCTTATGCCGTCGATGGTAATGGAGAAAAGTGTTGTGATTCGTATCGGTAGCTTTGCCACAACCGACGGCGCATTTCATCTCTTCATGGTTGCACTTGCAATCGACGCAGGAACATGTGTCTTGCGCACGGCCCGTACGAAGTATTTCCGGTTCAATCAAGCCGCAGATAGGAGAACACTTCATTTCTTCATGGTTACACCTACAATCGACGCACTTGCAAGTGGACTTCCCACATGCAGCCGGAATTACTTCTTCATGTCTCACCGGTTCAACGCACTTCTGTTTATCATGATCACACTTGCAATCCCCATAGGAGCAACTGCCTGTACTACAGCGTCCGCGAAGTATTTCCGGTTCGATCAAGCCGCAGATAGGAGAACACTTCATTTCTTCATGGTTACACCTACAATCGACGCACTTGCAAGTGGACTTCCCACATGCAGCCGGAATTACTTCTTCATGTCTCACCGGTTCAACGCACTTCTGTTTATCATGATCACACTTGCAATCCCCATAGGAGCAACTGCCTGTACTACAGCGTCCGCGAAGTATTTCCGGTTCGATCAAGCCGCATATAGGAGAGCACTTCATTTCCTCGTGGTTACATCGACAATCGACGCACTTGCAAGTGGATTTCCCGCAAGCTGCCGGAATCACTTCTTCATGCTTGACTGGTCCTTTGCAGTCTTGACATTCCCCATCCGACGGATTACAAGTACAATTCTCACAAGCACATATCCCGGCTTCAGCTGTTAGCTGCTTTAAAGGGTTCGAAATTGGCTTCTTGCCAAATATATTCTCAGTTCTAACCACGTACATATCTGAAGGCGGTTCATTATTAAACAACAAACTGTCCTCCAAAGCTAAATCCGTATTGAACAGAACAGAATTTGCTGGATTTATCTCAATGTTCTGTTCCACATGCACCGGGGGTGGCGTGTTCAGCGATCTATCTGACGAATCATCGTTTTTCAAGAAGGTATCAATGTTCGAGTCGAGTTTCGTATCGATATTGGACACTAGCTCGCTGTCGTTGAAAACTTTTTCGTCTAGAATTGTAGGCGTGTTGAGTGCAAACGTATCGGGCATGATATTGGTCGCTACTTCGGGGTTCAAGTCGATGTAGCTTTGCATGTGTGTGGGGACGAATGTTGCCATTGTGAAAATGCTTTCTGGTGTCTTCTCCTTAATACTAACTGGGGTTTCTTGTATCGATGCAGCTAATGCTGTGACGTCAACCCAAGGCGATTGTACTTCTACCTCGTTGGCTAGAGCTAATTGCATTGCTTCCGACTTAATTTCCATATTATTTGGTTGAAGCAAAGGCTGGAGATCGCTGACAACCCAGGTTTCGATTTTCTTACAATTTTTTTGCAGTTCGAAAGATAACGTAACATCTAGGTTAGATAGATCATAGTCGACCGCTAGGGGGTTGGTATGGTCGAATTTGGTCGCAGAATTAGCGTTGTCAAAGAGAAGTTCGGTTATATCTACGTTGTTAGCGAGGGGGTCGACTCGGGTGATGTCTTCCAGGCTTCCGTCTGTGGAATTGGATTCCGTGGTGATTTTCCCGAAGGACTCTAGAAGGCTGTCCCAGTTCATGACGCCATGGAGCGGTTTCCCCGGCTCGTTTTCAACTACTTCTACCGTTTGAGTATCTGCTTCGATCTGCGAAAGATATTTTCCTTTCATTTACAATAGGTAGGTATATTTGAAAGAACATAATATATTAAGACTGCTGGCAGTGTTGCATTTTTTTATAAGAAAAGCGGACGTAACGTCTGTAAACAAACAAACAATACACTGACCGACTGAGTGTGAATGTTCAGTTAGAATTAGATGTTCTGTTTCTGATACAGGCTTTACCCGGCTCTTATTCGTTATGTGAACCCCTACATAACGCTGTGCAGCCACACACAGAAGTCTCCTTTTAGTCGCCTCTTACGACAGGCGGAGTCTACCATAGCACTATTATGGTTCCGAGTTCCGAGCTAGAGACCACCGGTCCAGGAGTAGTCATTGTACCTGATGTTTCTTGGTGTGGCCGCGCAGACACGTAGCGGTGGAAAGCGCAGACGGGCGCGCCGTTTACAATCAGGAGCGGGGCCAAAATAGAATCAAAAAACTATGCCTAACACCTAACCCACTTAGTAACGTCACTAAAGGCAACATAATTACATCAGTCATTCATCACTTATTATCCGCGCGACTCGCATACTAGCTAGCGCAAACCCGAAGCTAGCCAGGGTTCGCAGCCTTTACTCTTTTCAAAGATAGACTCTATCGGCAAAAATTATAACTAATGAAACTATGATCGAAAATGTCGAGGAGAACCCTTGATTGTTTACCAGTGTGTAATGTAACGCTGACTTTTTTAGGGTAAAATTTAAAAATGTCGGGCAGTTTGTTGGTAGGTACACAAGTAAATAAATATAATTTATGATGTAATTTGCCTTTTTATTTTAAAATAACCCGAATAACAAAATCTAAATGGTTAAACATAAATATATTTTCATTCATACGTACTTGACATGATAAGCTTGCAAGTACCCATTTAGATTTGTTATTATATAATGTAGGTATTCAGAAGTTTTCAAATCTAGTTTGTGGTACATATTGGACACATATTTTATGTTGGATATAAAAGTTCAATAGGGCCATACTATTTATCTGAAAAATTACGGGATAATCTAATCGTAAGATATGGCAACCCCACGCTGCGCAAACGTCAACTCCATTTGATCAATGTTAAAACTTTTAACCACAGAGTACCTACATTATATTAATGAAATAGAGTCATCAGTCTTTTTACGATGGCCTGCCATCTACTAAGCTTGGCAGGAACTATTTATACAATATACAATATATTAAAGTGTAAGTATCGGTAGTAGTATTCCAGTAGTTGGGAATCTGATATTTCATTTCAATTTAATTTTCTTTTGTTGCCTTATTCACATTCACAATATTCTGCTAACTGGTCCTGGTTTGCTATGTTTAATGTAAGTGTATACGGCAATAAATGAAAATTAAATTGAAATTAAATTGTTTAAAGACCTAAGTTTAGAAATAAAAAACAAGACTTACAAATCAATATTTATATTTATTCTTTTCTTTTGTATCGCTGCAGTGCCAGTTTCTTTATTACATCATCTACAGTAATCTCTATTCTGGTGCTCCAAGTATGATAATTTTGCTCAAAATGATTGTGGCACACCTTACAGTGCTTATATATGAATTGATTATCTAATGACAATACATCTCCACCAATTTTGTAAAGCCATGTTCTAAATCTATCTGTACCCAATACTGGATTTGGAAATGTATGCAATGGAATCTGGTCATCATCATCATCATTATCATCATCACAATCCTTTTTTTTTGTCCCTCTGTTGGGCACGGGTCTCCTCTCACAATGGGAGGGATAAGGCCTTAGTCCACCACGCTGGCCAAGTGCGGATTGGCAGACTTCACATGCCTTCGAGAACACTATGATGAACTCTCAGGCATGCAGGTTTCCCCACGATGTGTCCTTCACCATTATAGTAAGTGACATTTAATTTCTTAAATCGCACATTACTCAGAAAAGTCATTGGTGCGTGCCGCTGGGGTTTGAACCCAGACCGCTCGAGTGAGAGGCGAGTTCGATAACCACTGGGCTGTCACCCCTTCCACCGGAATCTGGTCACCACCTGTAAATTTGGAAAAATAAGCAATGAAAAATAATTGTTACATAATATCAATCAATCAGCTCTATGGAAAGAAATGTTAGTATCATTGGAAATTAGGTTTGACCCCATTCAATTAGTTAGCCAAAATGATGATAGTAAGGACAGTATTAGCATTTATACCCATTAGTACAAAATGTAGAGTCCCAAAGCCCTATGGTTCGCTTCAATTCAATATGTTGTTACCATAGATTTATTATACTAGACAAAGATTGGCAATAGAAACATCAAAGCGAGACCAAAGCTTAATTAAATGAGTATGCATGTAATGTGCATGTGTGCTGTAAGCGGTTGTCAATATTACGTCAATCACGGTCAATCTCTATAGGAATGAGGTGAGAATTAATAGAAATTCACATATTTGATAATATTTTATATTCAATTCTTATGCATTCAAAGTATTTACATATATTTAAATGTCATATTATTTGCTATCCATTTAATAATAATTTCTTTTTCAAAGTTTTCAAACATTGCAATAGGAGAATTAAATCTTTCAATTGTACTTACATATGAAATGTATAATTCTGTGGATTTTCTTTCTAAGATGAGTTACATCCTGGTACTGCACACGTAACCATAATTATTTACGTCTAAATGTACCTACGTCCAAATGTACGCTTTCAACGTGAGATTTAGAAAAATAAGCAAAATTTGTTTCGTTCACAACTGACGTTGGGCCAATGTGTACGCAAATGGTCTAGCTAGCCTATCTATCTCGCTCTTACATATGAGTACCTATGTTCTTTCGCTTTCGCATTGCCAATCTATCTACAGATATGTATAAAATCAACAGAGTTAAGTAACAATGGATGCAGTGGTCTGTGGATGGGTGACTGCTACTTGCAAAATGTCATGGGGGCTACCATGTATGGCATGACATCATGTTATGCCGATGGTCCCAGTTGTTTTCAATGGTGAAAAAAATAATCCCTCAGCCTTGTCATTACATCAGTCAGCCTTGTCATACCTTTGAGTGGCTTGAGCACATTTGACACTGGGTTGGCCACTAACCCCTCCACCAATCCCCATTATTGGAGCAGTGTGGCAGAGTATTCTCTAAACCTCCCACAGCTGTGTCTGTGGGGGAGAGCCAGACAACAGTGGGGCGTCTATGGGTTATAGCTAGTACATTATGATGAAAATCAAGTAAATATTTGAACTTGGATTTCTTATTACTTGAACTTATTGAAATTTTAAAAGACAATAATACTACAAGGACAACAATTTTACAATAATTACGAGTATATAAAAAATAACTGTCTAAGCTTGTTATTTCTGCTAGAAACAACAAGTTTCATTTTGAAATCATAAGATTCATTTAAGGACTAGTGGACGCCCGCAGCTTCGCTCGTGTGGAATTAGACATTCACTACCTAACTTCAAAAACGGCAAAGTTTCATACTAACTTTGCACCCCCGTTTTACCCCCCTAGGGGGTGAATTTTCAAAAA
>DWTT01000194.1:0-18842 GCA_018250895.1 Carterocephalus mandan | reverse complement strand
CACACTTAATTGTTTAGTTATAATATAAAATATTAGCAATAACATCTATGTAGTAGCTTAGTACACAATAATTGTACTAGTACTAGGTCCAAGAAACCTTGCAATGCACATACATAATATACAAATTTATAAATATTTATCTACATGTTGAACGAGAAAGGTTCTTGCAAAAAATACTTAGATAGAGCACCAAATGACATGACACCGTAATTGTATGGACAGAGCTAGGAGAAGAGAAAGGTTATGATCAAACACACTCGAGTTTTTCAAAGCATAGACCGATTATTCCAGAAAGTTTTTCGTATAGTATTTATAATTCGAGAAAATATCAACCGCATTCTACCTTCCTAATAAATACCTTCATTTTCAATTAATCTTATCACCAGTACCTATGTTTTACATGCCAGATAGCCGTTATTTTCAAATAAATTGAACCACATTAAATTAACCAGATTGTTTACCTCGACACTACACTTACAACAGTTACAACACCTTTCTCTTCTCTGGCTCTTGTATAGTTCGTTACGTATATTTTTTTTTGGAGAGTAACATTCATGTTTCCGTTCCGTCGACAGCAGCTGACGTCAAACTACTACCTACCGTCCCTACTATCGTATTACCAATACCATATTCCCTACGTCACCTACATACCTAAGCTGTCTCAGGTGAGCAAAGGGTTTTGCTGTGCTACGCTCACGAAACACGCAGTGTAATATATTCACTCCATACTGTATGGTTTGAATGATTATGGTATTTGGCAATGGCAATGAAAATCACCGCACCACGCTTCTGTCACGTTTGTTTCAACATAGCAATTTCAGCAATACATAAGGCACGCATTATAATAAAATTATTGTAATGCTTTCTCATTCACTTGCACTATGTATATTGAAGATCATGATTGCGATATTATTTTTGGTTGGGTTCTTGAAGCTTGTCACCCTGATCGGTGACGATATAAAGGCCAGTAGGCCATTGTGACCATTGGAAAAAATAAGCAGGTTTAATTTTTTTTCATGATTTTTGTAATTAAATGTCGAACATGCTGCAAGGCTGCAAGTAGTCGAATGTCGAATGCGTATTATTTAGGTAGGTACCTACCTTTATATGATCCTAATTTAACTGTGATCCTTTGTTTTGTCATTCTTCTCAACGAAATAATGGATCGATGTGATTTTTTGCATACAAATATGTAGTATACCTCGGCCTGGTGAGTGACATGCAACATGGTTTCCGAGACATGGACAAAACACTGAAATAATCGTTCGGCATTTGATTGATTAATAATCGATTGATCGACTGTCCATCAGGTTATAATCAATTGATCGATAACTCGGAATCTTTAGTGATTATCTTTGGTGTAGCTTGCCGTCGAAAAAGACCGTACTATTTATATAAACAATACAATATAAAGGACGCGAGCGCGGGTAAAGCTAACATTATTTATACATTAAACACGCTAAACTTTTTAAACGGTAGGTAAACCTATAATTTTAAATACCTAGTCTACCGGCTATTGTTATCCGGGAAAACAAACTCGTGAACGCTTTTCACTCAGAGATTTTCCGTCGAAACGCGGCACGAGCAATACAACATTGAATACAAAATCTGTGGCAGTTTGCCAAAGTCACACTACAACGAATATGAAACCGGTTTGGATCCAACGTACGCTCGAATCGATAAATTAACTACTTACCAAGTTAGTGACAGTTATTGACACCTATCGATTAGGTAAATAGTTTTGTTTAAGTTTATCTTTTATGGTAGTGGTAGACCCCCTATTTACTATTAAAAAAATAGCTTTATTTTTATGTAGCTCTTGGTATAGTCTCCTATTTTAAACGGTTTTGTTCTATATTTAAACTCAATTCAGAATTCGAACGAATTTAACAAAATATTTTACTAAACCTTTAGATGCTGTAAATATAAATTTCTTGTGAATAAGGACTGTGTATGTTTGGGGTGTGTTTAAGTAAACACTCCTTTGTAGGTAAGTGAATTATTGTCATCAATTGATCATTGAACAAAGATTTAATAATTCGCATATTATTAGCACACAACTAAACCACTTCTTACTTTCTTCTTACTGACCTTTCAAACAAATGGAATGTATTAATGAGATTAGGTACACAAAGGCAAGGCTACAATCGAGGGAATATGATTTTGGCAGCCGACCAAAGGCCAAACAAACATCTGTTCGTGCAATGGAAACACATTAATGATTTTACACTCAAATACTTTCATTGCTTGTTTTCAAACTTACCATGACAGCGGCGTTGTTGTAACGAAGCAATGAAAAGCGAAGTTCACTAGAAGTTTCGTTTGATACGTGAACACAATTCCTCTTTTGGTAAATCCAGCTTCAATACAGAATTGATTTGGATATTACTAACCTGTTGCATTGGGCAACATACTGCTCTGAAGAACTACAAAGACTTATTATATGGTCAGTTTAAGGTTAACTAGTCTTGCACTCTGTTGTTGAGGTAGATTTGACGCATCGTTTGATCAAAATTGGCATTCCAAAGCATTTATTTTAAAAAAAATTGCATTTGGAATGAGAACAGGAACAAAATATACATTTTTGATGTAGGTATACAATGCATGTTGATACAAGAAACATCTGTACAATTAAAACACATCCATTAAATTTCAAAATGATTATCTAAATTTAAAATGATTATCAATGTACTAATTGTATAGATGCGTTGACAAAATAATTTGCGACTGTTCTTATCATCTAGCTAGTTAATAAAAAGCCTCATATGTATGTTCGTCATAATTATCAGGCTTATCAGCTCCAGAACACCAGGGAGACGACATACGTAAGAAATACGCACAGTTCAATGCGGCAGGCTAAGCAATTATAGGTTGGCAACTATGTCTTAACACAGACGCACTAATAAATCTTTGAGACGAATATAAATTAGCAGCTGATTAGTAACAAGAAACATGTTATTTAGATGCTGGTCAGACATTTCAAGTAGCCAGAAACCCGCCCATCAGGTTGTATAATAACAGACAAGTGTTTGAGTAGCTGTCTAAAAAAATCTGATATTTATACTCGACGAAAATGATTGAGAACATGTTATCGAATAACTCCCTCCGAAGCTATTTAAAACGACATAATAGTTCGTAGTAAAAAGTCTGCAAGTCAAAAGCACAGTTCAATCATTGCAAAAATCATCATGCGCAAACTGTTTGTAGAGGCCCATTACAAATAATTTATTTTGTTAGCCACCAATTTATTACAATCTTACATTGCAAAGCATAACTTAATAATGAGAAAAACAAATTATAAAGCAACCTACATAAAACAGAGATTTCTTAGCTGTACAGTGTAAATATTTACAAGAAAAACAAAGATCAAACTTCTCGGCTGCTACGCAAACGGTTTGGGCGGGCGGCGCGGCGTAGCGAAGCTTCATCTACCGATCTAATTTTACACACGCACCGGATCTACGCTGACTCACGCAAAGCTCTATTGATTTATGAAAAATATTAAGAATTATAAAGTTGTCGGAATATTATGCAATTTTAACTTTTCCAAAGCATTAATCTTCGATCCATAACAAAATGACGGCTAAACAGATGAAAACAGTCAATGTCTTTGCTTCTGAAAAAGGGTTAACACAAATCACTTATATGGCTTTGGATTGTATTGTAAAATTAAGAGTTTCAATGAAAGCAGCGGGAGGGTAAAGAAATTACTTGGGGATTCTGATTTTTTTAAGACATGATAATAATTTCAAAACTGCACGTACAATATCATATAAGGTGACTAGAGAAATCCCTTCCTATTTTTAAATAACAAATAAAATTAACCGACTTATTATGTGTCTATTAACCTATATTAGGTTCTGTGTAATAAATACTTACAAGCAGGTTACTAGATCTGCTTGTTATTAGATAACCAATAGAATTATTTATCAGTAAAGAAATTTCGCTCAGACCATCCATGATATAAAATCCTATGGACAACGCAAAAAACACACTTAGATTCATGATTCCAATCCACCGGCTTCGCTTATTGAATCATGTTGTTGATTTGTTTATCGATGTATATGTTTACTTACTGTGATTGTATACTGTGGTTATAAGCAGAAAAAAAAACAATAATTGTGGTACGGGTTAATGGAACTAACAAGGTTTTCTATATTTTCTCTTTCTGTCTCTGTTTTTAGTTATTGCAACAATTTTGCTTCTTTATCATTACGTTGGCAGGTATTATTTGAAAATTGATAACAAAGTTTGACTACACTGCTAAATGTTAACCACAGGTACTTGTGTGTAAACAGTGTGCGCTACTTATTTTTATCATCTTACAAGCTTCCATTTAGATACACGGTAGGTACTACTAGTAGGTAGCTGCAGCTTATGAAATTTTAAATTTGTGACACTTTTAGTGCATACGTTGATCATATATAGCAAACCATATATAGCAAACCAGTAGCAAATTCTTGATAAATATGTATTTAGATGGTACTACAACCAGTTCTTCTCATTAAACTATTTTAAATACCATGCATGCCTTATTTTACAAAATTTTCACATCCACGTGGGCTGATTTGACAGTCGGACTCATACCGACTTCGAATCACATTGCTTTAACATAACGTTATGCCTGTAATTCCCAGAAGGGGTCGGCAGAGATGTGTAGTACACACAATTCCAATTAAGTTTTGGTCCCATGTAAGCCGAGCCTATTGCCATACACCGGGCACAAATCCAGAACTTTGAACTTCTTGCACTAGGAAATTCAAGTTAGAGAAACCCAATAATACTTGCACTTACATGTAGAAATAGATTTGATCAGCGACAGGCTTTGCAAAATTAATGTTGCTTGCTTATTATCAGCGTCAAACTGCTTCTCAAATCATTGCATGTTAAAAGTGGCGCATCCAGGATATTCATTTGATAATATTTGACCAAGCTGATTTTGTTTGATATATCTGACCAACATTTATGTGGCAAGGCTTGATTATGATTTTCGAGTCCTGCTCCTGGATCCGCCACGTTAACCTTCTAACCCCCGAAAATCCTCTCAAACATTCCGTAACATTGCAGGCTGAGCTGATATACCGTCCGACGACTCGCGCGGTCACTCGACTCACCACATACCCTGATGTGCCTCACCATCTGGTGAGATTTCGCGTTCGACCCTCAGTCATCCTGAGGGAGCTGGACCGTATCCAGTACCGCCCGCGCCGCGCGCTCGCCGTGTCTGCTCTCGATGACTTCTACAGATCTGAATCTACTAAGGTAAGCCAGAAAGTAAGCTAAGAAACAGTTACCAATAAGTCGAGTATTGGATCAGCGTTATGGAGTATCTACTACGCTCAGCTCTATGTAGACCAGTTTTTATGGAGGGTGAAATCTTCATCATCGGGGGAAGAGGCCAGGGTGTATGATATTTTTATTCTGTAAAATGCAACTATGCAATCAGAAGGGCGTGGGAATTAGGATCTTACTGACATAAACTCAGCAATCTTCCTCCGCTTGTAGAACTCCGAGTTTACCTGGCATCGATGCCTTGCTGCTCAATTCCACATAAGACTTATGGGAACCTAGTACCTACCTACTCACAGCCTGTCTCCAAGCATGGTAATTTTCGGCTAGTTCGGTCCTTAAATAGGAACCGCCTGAGCCTCTACCCTCATCAACCTTGGGGTGTAGCTGTAGGTAAGGTCTCTTTATAAAATACTCGTTATTTCTATAAATGTTGTTAACAACAAGATATCCTTCGATGCACTGAGTGTTGCCTTGATAAGGTTTGATATTAGTACCTTAAAAGCTTAATTTATTTCAGAGATTTATAAAATATGGCTTGGATATGAACCCGGACTACCGATGGGGGAGCCGGAAATTCATACCTCTCGGCTACCATCCAAAGTTTGATGGCAAAGCTGTTTTGAAGGTTCGACTAAAATCTTTCCAAACACCATGTTTAATATCCATAATGAAAATATACATAGTCTCATCTGTTAAATGTCTAGAAACTGTGTATAGAAATCATAAAATGTTGACTTAATTTCATTATTTTCGATGGTAATTAATTAGGTAATAGATTAGATAGTAATTATATAAATGTTCATCCTTGCAGAAATATAAGCATTTTTGTTTCAATTGAGTCTAGTTGTAAGGTGTGCTAAAATTTAAAAAAATATATATTCGCATTATTTATACTGATAACTGAATTTTTTTTTTGTAATATTATGATTTTATTATGAACTCATCTCAGTAGCTCCATAAAACCGGGTCCAGATATGTATCTCTAGCCCGATCCGATCCCTGTATCCCGTATCAAGCTCCGTATCTAGTTGTGGACGCATTTCGTTTACTCCGTATCAATGCATCGTATCTTGGTATTGCGTATCGGTATCTCCTTTGATGATCGGACAAAAACCGACACGACACGTCGGCCGAAATTGTGCGTCTTATTATGATACGACGATACGGTGCTATGGCACCGTATCGAGACCGCGTATCTTGATCACCGTCCTCGTCGATCATGACAAACGTCGGTGATACGGATACGGTGATCGGATCGGGCAAATGATCCATGTCTGGACCCAGCTTAATGACCATCCATAATGTTGCATCCGTCATCGGTTAATGTAGTCTGTGGAATTTTAATTAATCCTAAATTAAGTGGAATAAACAGAAATATCATCTTGAATTTTGCTAAAATCTTGCGCAGTCATGTCGTGAAGACGTATTAGTACCTAGGTGGCTGAGAACAACTCCACGTCCCTGGCACGGGTCCCAATAATTCTGCATTCTTTGTTTAATTCTGCTATTAAATTAGTAGGTATTTTAGCCGTAGGTACTTCCGAAGGTAATGTACTGTTTGTCAGAATACAATTACGAAACCCATTATTTTATACTTTCCTTGAAGTTCTATTGCTAGAAGTAAATTATTACTCAAGGTAAGAGACGAAGTGACGAACTAATTTTCATATTCTGTCAGTTTAAAATTCATAGTTTTTTTTAATGGATCCGAGTAAAAATAAGCGAATCACCTTGTCTGCGCTGAAACAATTCGCTGGTGATACATTCCAGTATGCGCGGGCGTCGCTCGACCCGGTCCTGTGATTTGACAGGAAAACACAGTGATACATATTTATAAATAAAAGCTGATGATGATGATGATGATGACATATTTATTTTTGAAGTCCTCTAGCAGGGCATTAGTGCTTCAATGTGTTTCTCGAAAATGGTGTAATTTTAGATACTATTTACATAGCTGATATGATATGTCATAGTCAATGCGTAATTTCTTTTGGGTTTTCAGGGCAGCGCCTTCGACCCTCAGTTCTTTTTGCTTGCCTTTTATGTATAAACATTACTACTGTTTCATGTGTACATACTGTTAATGTAGTATACAAATCATTTTCCTCTTCAGGTTTGATAACCATTAGAGATTCAATGTGTTTTTTGACAATGATAGACACCTTAGTAAATGAATTAGTTCACGAATCTTTTCACTAGGGATTTTCAGGGCAGCACTTTAGCCCCTCGGTTATTTAATCTTTGCATAAATTTTTCACTTGTATCTTTCACGTTTGAAGCATAAAACGCGACAATTTATAATATTACGACACGTCATTGCAAAGAATTTTTATTTTTTCGTGGTGTTAACCAGGTGATCTCTTCCATTTCGTCATAAAATCCTTGGTATAGTATATTTTTGTAACGGTCATTACTACTTATTGCAATTTAATTTAACGGAATAACATTGGCGTTTTCAGGCATTCGAGGACGAGACACGCCGCATCCGCGCCGACACGGAATCTCTTCTGTCACGTGCGCGCTCCGTGGTGCCCCGCGGCAAGTCCGTCGCTCCCCTTGACACAATCTACTCGTGAGTTCACTATATTATAAAGTCCAATCATTTAAGCGCCACTAGAACATTTCGTAACCAGGCGTTTTTGGTAACACGTAGGTATATCTTTGTTTAAACTATTTCTTTAGAATTAACATACTCGTAACTTCAGATCTGCCTATATTTCCACGAATGCCAATACTGAAGGGTGCAAATCGTACCCAGGGATCGAATCCAGGATCTAGATTAGCAGCCACTAGACTAAACAGGCAGTCTTTGGAATAATTTTCAAAGTATTCAGAATTTTATTTCTTGGATGAAGAAGCAACTATTGATGATGATATCTTCTTGAATATGCTTCAGCTGCGTAAAATTAGCAAGTCTCTGTCAGTTTTACACTCTGCAGGTCTTATCTAGCGCGATCACATTCATGGCTCAGCCTTGCCAGCTACCTGTTAATGACAGGTCAAGTTTTTCTTGGCATCATCTGATGTAACCGTGCAAAAATAGCACATTGATGTGTCTATCAGATCGCCCTGGCACTGACATTGACTACTATCCGTCGATTATTTGGCATGATGTGCGCCGACCTCGATCGTATAACCCCTAGCAGCGCTTAGTGCGCCCAAATGAAAGGGTTAAAGGGTTGCAAGGAAGAAGGCACTGGACCGGTCGGAGTGGTGTCGTTTAGGAGAGGCCTACGTCCAGCAGTGGACCTCAAAAGGCTGATGGATGGACGGAAGGGTTGACTTCTACGGCTTCTCCGAATTTTGGCGGAGATATTTCCAGCGTGGGTGTGCATTACCAAGCCAAATGTACGCTCCGTGACGTCACACTGACCAACGATTTAATTATAGACTGGTTAAATGCCAGCCAATGTTTGCCGTGTAGTTCGAATGAATGTTTTTTATGGTTTATTTTCATTCCAAATATCCTCCCGATATTTACTTGATGAGTTAAATTTATCATCTCCGGTAACCTTTTATTTATGGTAACATACCTAATTTTGATCAATGTCGTAAGTCATCACAGCACAATTCCCTCACGCAGGAACGCCCACAGCGCCACGAAGGAGAAGGAAAGGTTTCGTTCGTTCAAACAACACATCACTAGCCTTCGAATGAGTGGAGATCTCTTTTTTGTGTGTGTGTTATATTTCTGATTCTCTTTTTTGTAAGTGTTTATATTAGTTCACCATGCACGTTGACGAACTTTAACAACACACCATTTAGAATTGCGATTGCATTGCAACTTTTACAAATAATGGTTATTCTCCATGATTTCAGTTACACTTACGGGGAGCCGCTGACGTCATACCGCTTCAGCAATGACGCTTACATCGCTAAGCTGTTGCTCCCCCTGCGCAGCCCCGTGTACAACCACATCGCCAGCATGTCCTTCTACTCCGAACCCGTAAAGAAGCTCACAGGTACCAACAAACCAACAAACGAGCACAGGCTACACGATAACAATGAACATACAATTGTTTAATTTAAAGTAATTTCAACTGTGGGATTCAAATACCTACAAAATTTGATTCAAAATACGAACTCAATTGAACCGGGAATTATAATCCCAACAAACTATAATAGGTTCATCAAAATGAATAGGAAACTAAAGCCAAATGAAGAATGGATGAATAGGAAACTCAATGCACCAATACAAATTTAATACTACCAACCGAACCATGACCGCTGTAGGTACTCAACAAGGACGCGGGTTGCAAGTTAATCTTCAGACGTTTCTTGCGGTAAAGACTCCCAGAAGCAGTTAAAGTTTTACCAAGTTAAAAATTGCATATCCCTAACACTTGTGTTATGTAACAATAACGAAACCGATTGATTAATCGTGAAAGACCTTTCCTATCCACTAACAGCCGTGTGCCCCCGTGGTAACCTTGAGGTGTTTCGCCAGGACGCGGGCGCCTCGCATGCGTGCACTTCTCCGGTTCCAAGGCCTTCTCCAATCGCAGGCCACTGTACAAGGAGCTTAGCATCAGAGACGACGTGAACCTCCTATCGTTTTACGCGAAGAATCGGCTCGCGGCCTCCGGGCTGGCGGTCGAGCAGGCCGCAGGTATCGAGAACAAGTCGCAACGCTAGCGCTCGCTTCCCCTCCGCATAATTTTTTAAATACGACACCTAATTACGCCGGTGGCGAGCCTCGTCACTTCTCATTAGTCTCCAATTTTAAATATACCTACCCTCATATTTTTAAATCTTATATTTTCCTATAACACACTCGGCTTTGATCTGAACTATTACTTTTTAAACGATTATACGAAGAATTATTATATTTAACATTATTCACTCTTATATGGAGATGTACTATGAATAATAACATTAAATATGGGAAGAGTAAGGACCCTTATACATTTGATCCTTCGAGCCGGATATGAACCGGAGATGCAATTAGTAGATTAATTAGATAAAATCTAGTAAAAAAGGCACCCACGCATTAATAGCAAAATACTAATAGGACTTTTTATTATTGTATTTTGCCTCAATTTGCTGAGAGTTCACACGAGTCGCGCAAACAATTACAAAATAACACCACTCGATAGTGGCGAGGTTCGTTCCCGGTCGACTATTAAAATGCGCTTCCGCTCCGACGAGATCAGCGTATAAACGAGCAGCTTTAAAATGGAGTATAAATTCCGTGTCTAACACTGGGTGTGGTGTCTCTTCCAGCGGGCGACGCGCCGGAACAGCCGACGGCGGCGCAGTGCGCGTAGGTCCCGGCCGGCGCGGGCGCCCGGTCCGGTGTTCCGACCGGACCGGCAGTCCGACCGGACTGTCAATTTCCACCGGACCGGCACCCGCGTCGCGCCTTCGGGCTCAGACTGATTTCGGTATAACACTCTCCAACTAACCGAAGTCGTATTACTAAAAAATATATTTTTGAAATCATTTTATCGCAAATCAAACTATTTTATTAGTACTTATATTTTACACTTACAACCAACGAATGATTTATTTATATACGAATTCAAGTCACGCGGTGAATATGCCGCGGTGTCGGTGATCGAGACATCTCGTTTTCACTTAACAGAACTGATTTTGTTTAACAATAAAATTATTTTTACCATACTCTTAGTTGTTTTAATTAGTCTGCATGGTAGATCCTAGTCTCGTTTAGAAGATCCAGGCTTTCTAACGCTTTGCCTTCTCAACTAAAACTTAATCAACACGTAACGATAATATAGTAAGTACATTAGTAAATTACTTAAAACTTTTAAATCTAATATTTATGTGATAATATAAACTTAAGTTCAAACATGACATTTACACATTTATGACAAAAATCTCCCAAAGGTTGTACTTATAGTAGACATAATAAATGATGATCTTCATACTCCAGTTTCAACAATCAGCAAATGATGACTACCAACTTTAATTTTATGAGATTATATTATCTTTTGTGAAAAGTTTATAAACTTAAGGCATCATGGCATTTCTGATGATGATACATACTATGATGGACAGCATGGCTACTTTTCATTGGCGTCGTACAAGCATTGCTAGCACACCTGCACAAGGCGGACCACGCAGCTTCTACACGCTTTAAGACCACGACCTCACGGGTCACGCAGCAACGTTCATCAGCCTTTACTATCAAGCTTAGGAAGGTCACAGCCAATAACATTCATAAAGACGCATTTGAGCGTCGCTAACTTCCACTGATCATTGGAGTTGTCGCCGGAATGTCTAGCTCGCGAATGCAAGCTAAACATCATTTCTTCGCCAATAATCATTGGTACCACGCGACCGTTTCTTGGGGCGCGGTGCAGTGAAACTGCTGCCGTGGAGAGCCAGCCGCAAGTTCCAGTCGCCGCTGCTGATGGAGGACCCGGCTCTGGAGCTGAAGGCAGCGAAGGCGGAGCGCGCGGCGCGGTTCCGCGCGACCACCGCCGAGCCGGTGCTCGCTCCGGCGGCGGACTTGGCTGAGATCAAGAAGAAGAGGCAGGCGGAAGCTCGTGCTGCAGAAGAGAAGTAAGTGGACCAGACGATAGTAGACACCGCACAACAAGTAGTAAGGAGCACGACTAATCCGAATCACATAGTATACGTTAAGATTCACAAAAAACTAACACTGCATCCTTAGATTAAAAATTTACCTACGTTATACTAGCCGAAACACAAACCCGTAATATACCTACGAAAACATTGATAAGCTGATAAATTATTATTTAAAAGGGTCATGCTGGGAAGCAATGCAAATAATGCATTAATTATTATTGTATTGTTATTTGTGGTAAAACAATATTTATCATTTCACAGGGCACTAAAGGAGGAAGCAAAACGCGAAGCGGAACGCAAAGCTCAGGTAAATTAACTTTTTTACAATTTACCCACACTCTCAATTGTGAATTAGTGATAGGTTATGATCATACAAACTTCTTCATCGAAACAGACGTGGATTACTCTGTTAACATCTTAAAGATTAATTATTTATTTAATTTCATACATAAATGTTACTATATTTATTATAGTAGCTATTTTACTATCCAGGCTGAACGTGAAGCTGCAGAAAAGAAGAGGGCAGAGGAAGAAGCGCGCAAAGCTGAGGAAGCTAAACGTAAGGCTGAGGAAGAGGCGAGAAGGGCGGAAGAAGAGACTAGAAGAGCAGAGGAAGAGGCACTGAAGGCCGAAGAAGCCAGGCTTGCAGAAGAAGCACGCAAGGCTGAGGAAGCCAGGCTAGCGGAAGAAGAAAGATTGGCCGAAGAAGCACGACTTGCAGAGGAGGCCCGATTGGCAGAAGAAGCTAGATTAGCCGAGGAAGCTAGATTAGCTGAGGAAGCTAGATTAGCAGAGGAAGCTAAACTAGCAGAAGAAGAGAGACTGGCAGAACAAAGGAGACAAGAGGAGCTAGCCAGATTGGAAGAGTTGGAGAGACAAGCTCAAGAAGAACGTGAAGCAGAACTAGCCAGACAGGTAAACAATGTATGATGGTAGAGGTCTATCGACATAAGAATTTATACATATTTATTGAAATCTTAAAATTCTACTGTTTTGAATATAAAATCTCCTAGCTACCCCGGTCCAGGGTTGATGAATCGAATCTGGCATAGCTGACTTAATAATACGCTCAACTCATTAGTCTATCAAAAGTAGATCTTACCTAATGTTTTCATGAACCTCATTAATTAACAGGCTGCTGAACTGGCGGAAATTGCCAGACAAGAGTCCGAACTGGCCGCTGCTCGTCTTGAAGAGCTCTCACACAGTAGCTCCGCTGCGGACAACGTTGCTGATGTAGAATCAAGGTCAGCTTCAGCCATACTATATACCAATTATTATAAGAGATTATTTGCCAAACACCAATTCATTGATAATGTTTCACCCAACTCTGCCTGCCTGCTTTAATGCCAACCCCAGAACCCTATGGTTCTGGGGTTGGCATTAAAGCACCAACAGCGCAAAAGCTCCTTACTTATTTAAATTTACCGCAACGAAATTGAGCAATAGCTTCAAATCTTAGCTTCAAATTAACTCTGCATTTACAGTGAAGCCCCGGCAGACGAGGCAGAACCTATCGTAGAAGAACCAGAGAGCCCACAAGTAGACGCTGACGGTCCCGCTGCTGAGGCGGAGGAAGTCAGCGAAGACGAACAGGCGGAACCTGACGTCACGGATGAGGAATAAAAATAAAAAAAACTGAAAAAGCTGGACATATTTTTATAGTAATGCATTTTCTCTTGGATGTTCTAATAAAGTGTTTCGGGTTAACTATTCAACATTCGCGAGCCGCAACGTGAATGATGCAATGGGCATTTGGTGGTTTTCGTTGTTTTGTTATTTATTCTATTCCTTAACTTTCATTTGCGTAATCAAATTACGTAACAAGGAGAGAACGGAATTTGGAATTGGTTATTAATATTTTACTAAAACTGATACTACAGCGGTACCACCGTTATCATTGTTAATTTTTTAAATGTTTAATATTAAGTTTTTAATGTTATATTTTGTTAAATTTAACAATAAAAAGAAAAAAACACACAACTGTAGTTTTATTCAAATCAGAAATTTAAGCTGCGTTAAAAAAGGCGCCGTGCTAAAACCAACTTTCAGGAACCCATGCCTAATTAGTTACACTGTGCTTAATGGTTAGATAAAATAAAAATCATATGCACCTAGTGTTACGCTGTGCACAGACACTGAAATTACACTGAATTCCTGCACTGTGATTAGGATAGCAAACACATACAGGAATTTTTAAACATTTGATCAAATATTTATCAGTGAAATAAATATCTCGCCCCGCTGGGATACAAAACCAGGTTCAGCAGTCACTAAAAACTGCTCAATGGAATCTCAATTAACAGACTTCATAGTCCCATTCAGGACAAAGTTTAATTTTAAAAGTCAGCCAATGAAATGCAGAATATACTTAAAATAATATATTAAGATTATTCCTATAAATCCATTTTGTCCATTCCTTCTGCTGCATTGGCCACCTCTTCTTTAGTTATATTAGTGTCTGGTCTTTTCTCAACAGGTTTCACTTGCTGCTTTGAAGGCTTAGATTTTGGATTATTTTTAATATCAACAAACTGCTTGTCTATATCAGCTACTTTTGTTTTAATCTGAAAAATAAATAAATAAACATTATAAGGATTAAGAAAAAAAAATTATAAGGACAACCACAAATTGTCAAAGAACATGTTAATAATTATGACCAAGACCTAAGAACTAACAATTATCTGTCACATATAGTTGATATAGTATGCATTGGCAATCTATAAAAAATATAGACAAATTTATCACCCAAAAAGTTTATGCATGGAGTGGAATGGATATGCGAGTGTGGACTTAGCATCCTTGAGCTAACTTGGGTTGAATCATCAAGCCATTATGGACCTCGCCTCACAGGATAGTACTTCCTTGTTCAGTATTAGTCAAGTACAAACCGACCCTGATCAGTGTTTTAGTAAATACTGGAAAACATGCGTTCATGCTTTTTAGATCACTTAGTTTAAAGTAACAAATCCATCACTATAGCAGAACTGACTTGAGGGGACTTAAGAGATATTACCATTAATACTTAGTAAGAAGTACATATCACAAATGTTATCTAGACATAGGTTACAGTAATAAGGTATAGTCACAATAAGTTGAAATGGAACTGTGTTGATGTGGAATGGTGGAATGGCACTGGAAGTATGTACCTTGCATGGTACAGCTTACTTAAACTTATGACAGAGTTTTGGTGGTCATGCAAAGTAGTACCTAATAAAAAAGAAAGTAGGCAAAAAACTGGATACTATTGATTGAACTCACATGTTTTAAACCTAGATTTACAGCTTTAGCTTTAGTTTTTTTCAGGCTTTTAGCACCAGCAACCTTGAAAATATTGGCTTTAGCACCCTTTTTCTTCTTATCTTTACCCATCACTGCTACTAAACAGTGTCACTCCTATGGATGCTAAATAATTATATAGACCGTGTACTTTATTACGTATACTCTATTAATATTACTACGGACGGAGTAGTAAAAAAAAGCAATTGATGTTATATTTCGTATTTTGTGAGACAAAAATCAAAATCACCACACTTATATTTGGCATTTGGCATTTGGAAAAAATTGTCAATCAATTAAAGTCATGTCATGCGTCATGCCAGTCATGTTGACAATCAAAATCGCAGTGCAGAGAGCACCTAATTTACAGATGTATGTATATACTGAATAGTTACTTTGTATAGTTCCAAAATAGTGTTTATTTTGTTTCAGCTTCCACCATCGAGCTATTCTCAAGCCCCCACAAATTTACATGAGATGGAATGGACCAAAGAAATTTGAGTTATTTTGGAATGGACTGTAAAAAAGAAAAAATGTCAAAAGAAAATCAAAACCCCACCCCCAAGCTCCAACCCAACCCTTTTATAACTTTACAGTTATGAAGATTTTACTTATTTAAAAGTGATTAAAGCAGTTGGCGAACGAACAGTATTATCTTTTTTTATATCCAGTTCAGTATCAGCGCAATTTGATTGTATTTAACTGCAGTTTTTACATCATAACAAACCCGGTGTATTGAATCTAAAAAGCGCTCTGAAACATTATCCTTAGTTAGATCTTTGTTTACCAACTCTGGCGACTTGGGTTCAGACGCCGAATACACTGTTTATTTTGTGATATCGTGAAATAAACGCCGCCAAAATTAGTTACTACTCGAAATACAACGGAAATTGTTCCGGCATGGGTAAGGTAAGGTGTTTTTCAAGTAATAAATAGTAGGTAATATGCGTATCACTAGCGAGATTGAAGTAGGTGCTTGCCAGCCAGTTTTTAATGAAGATTATTTACATACTTGTTGAACCTGATAAGATATTAAACTGGTTATAAAAATAACTTGCTGATTAAGCTATTAAAACTACTTATAGCCATAGTCGTTCTAGAACAGTGGGCACTAGGAGACAAGATCCTAAAGTCAATTGTGTTTTGATTTTTTAAAATAATGGGAGACATTGTAGAAGAAAAGGCAAGATTTTTAATATTACTTACTATTAAAAAACCTGTAAAATAATTGCTTACTGATAACATTCTAGCATAAAATGTCTCATTTTTTTTTCATTCCAGCCAGTATTATACTCATACTGGCGAAGCTCATGCTCATGGCGCGTCCGGATAGCTCTAAACCTAAAAGAGATTCCTTATGACATCAAGGCTGTAAGCCTCATTAAGGGAGGCGGGGAACAACACTGCAATGAGTACAGGGAGGTCAATCCCATGGAGCAGGTCCCATCACTTTGCATTGGTAAGTGCAGCGTGTATTTACCTCGCTCAAGCTAAACTGTAAAGTTAATAAAAAATATATTGCATAAATGAGAAAGGCTTTAACATTGAGTGGTTCCTGGTTCCTTTTAAGTTTTATCAAAGTCAAAGTCAATTAATATATTTTGCTATGAGGTGATTGGACACACTAAATGAAAGTTTAACAAAAAAAGTAAAAACATAACTTTTATTCAACATTGAAGTGTTGACCCTTATGCCATATACCAGGCAAATACAGACTGCAGAGTGGGAATTTTTCAAATTCAATAGTTTGCTGGAGCTAAGAGTACAACCCAGGACCTCTAACTTAGCAGTCAAGCTGCAACAACTAGACCAATTATGCAGTAGTAATAACCAAGTTGCTATGAATTTGTTTTCTTATGTGTGTGTTATGTGCGAGTAATTTTTAAATACTGTGAAAAAAAAGGTATGGTACCCTGTAAGTACCATTGGTGTGGGAAGATGGCCAGTCCACACTTTGTACACTTTGTTAGTGTGGAGGCCTTG
The DNA here is from genome assembly GCA_018250895.1 of Carterocephalus mandan. Classification (NCBI taxonomy): domain Eukaryota; kingdom Metazoa; phylum Arthropoda; class Insecta; order Lepidoptera; family Hesperiidae; genus Carterocephalus; species Carterocephalus mandan. Next base: position 1,736 of record DWTT01000194.1, on the reverse strand, counting down.
ACATTGTACAAAGATTCTGATAAGAATAAGATCTTCAAATCCATGTTAAAGTCAACAATTCATTTAACAATGAGTATTATATCCTTCTATTGGAGGAGCGTGGTGGAGTATGCTCTAGACATGCTGTGTCTGTTGGGGATACCCATGCCCAGCTGTGGGACGTCTATGGGTTGTAGTTGTATCCATTATAGTCATTTATTGTCATAATATTTTTTTAACATTATTTTAGATGGTCATACATTCGTGGAATCTCTAAGCATCATGCATTACCTTGAAGAGACAAGACCACAGCGACCGCTAATGCCTCAAGACTGTTTTAAACGGGCTAAAGTCCGTGAGATTTGTGAGGTGAGTTTAACAATTATGACTGGCCAATTGGCTCAATCAGTAGTGACCCTGCCTGTTACGCCAGTGGTACTGAGTTGGCCACTAACCCCTCCACCAATCCACATAGGAGCAGCGTGGAGGAGTATGCTCTAGACCTCTCGCAGCTGTGTCTGTATAAGAAACCCGTGCCCAACAGTGGGACGTCTATGGGTCGTAAGCTATGGACATACAAAATTGTTTTTTTCATCCATTTCAAGTAACATTAGTGATATGACTAAGGGATAAAGAGTAAGGGAAATCCCAATATTTTTTATGTGTGAATTTCAGGTAATATCTTCAGGCATCCAGCCTCTCCAGAACCTGATAGTGCTGATCTACGTGGGAGAGGAGAAGAAGAAGGAGTGGGCCCAGCACTGGATTATGAGGGGGTTCCGTGCGGTTGAGAAGCTGCTAGCTGGCTGTGCAGGGAAGTACTGCGTCGGGGACGAGGTCACGCTGGCCGACTGCTGCCTCGTGCCGCAGGTGTTCAATGCTAGGAGGTGAGCCTGACGACTGACTGGATTTAGAATAGAATAGAATATAAATAGAATAGAAAAATGTTTATTTTGACCAAATGCAGCGTACACATAACTTTAAAGAAAATACAGGAACTTAATACACAAAAAAGATGGTACATAATGCGAACAACGCACTCAGCATGGCCGCGGCGGTGCTAAAGACGCGACACTGGTTTTCAGTGCGTCCGTCAGTGTCACGTAGTTCGGGTGAAGGTGAAGCTAAATACAGTTAATAATTACTAAATCTGTTACAAATCAAAACGAAAGACTGGTGCTTGGGTCACAATAAACATACATATATTTAAATCTATAAGAGAAAGCCTTAAGTATACATATTTTTACACATATAGGTATGATGTGTGTGTGAGTGTGTGTGCGTGGGTGCGTGTGTATGTAAGCTTACTCCAACCACGCTGCTCCAATGTGGTTTGGTGGAGAGCAAGTTGAGCGGTGCAAAGTCTCTCCACGTCTCTCTGTTTATCTTTTCTGTAAGCGATGAGCTCAAAGAGTGTATGAGAGCGAACGGTGTTCCAGGTTCCACGTGGACCTGCGGCCGTTCCCGATCATCCTGCGCATCGACCGCGAGCTGGAGAACCACCCCGCCTTCCGCGCCGCGCACCCCTCGGCGCAGCCCGACTGCCCGCAAGAGATCGCCAAGTGAACGCCAAGTGTATTATAAACTTAATTTTAATCTACTATGCAAAAACCCGCGAGCAAGGTAAGTATGATAAAGTATACACCATATTTTATGTAGCGTCCATAGTCTCCATAGCCTAATGGCTCGCATCGATTCAATGTGATCGAAAGAGTTAAGCGACGACGGGCGCGGTCGGTTTGTGGATGGGTGACCGC
>DWTT01000193.1:0-18843 GCA_018250895.1 Carterocephalus mandan | reverse complement strand
CGCAATTCTACATTTATATTATGAGGTCATTGTTAGGTATTTTTCTTTTCTTTAATGTATTAATTTGTTAGTAACTATGTCACAGAGGATTAAATGGCTTTTATTATTATTATTGTTATAGTTCGAATTTCGATTCGGAGCCAAGATCACAATGCGGTATCCTGCCGGTCGGTGCGCACGCGCAGGTCGTCGGCCGAAATCGGCGCGGGCGCGGGCGGTGCAAGGTCGAGCCCGATACGCCTCACCTACATACGCGGCTGCGCGGCTGCGCGCCCACTTTTGCTTTCGACAATTCGCAAAAACACATCGACCGAACGACCGATCATAGAGACGCGCGACGCGTCCACTCGCTTGATCTGATTGCGCCCGCGCACTATTTATTTATTTATTTAAAACTGGTCGACGCCCGCAGCTTCGCTCGCGTAGAATTAGACCCGTTAACGACGTCTGCCAGCGTTCGGGTTGCCCACTTGACTTCAAAAACGGCAAAGTTTCATACCATGAAATTTTGCCACTAGCGGTCACCCATCAACAAACCGACCGCGCCCGTCGTTGCTTAACTCTTTCGATCACATTGAATCGACGCGAGCCATTGGGCTATGGACGCTACACGCTACGCTACTATTTGACTTGCCGTTAACTAATGTTATTGGTTTTGTACCGTTTTAATTAAAGTAAATAATCATACTTCGTATTAAAATAGTCTGAACTCAAGTTATTAAGATATTCAATTAATGAATTTCTATCTCACGAACTAACATTTAATTAATAAAATATAATATTAAAATATAGTAGATCATCTTAAATTTCAAACCTGCTCCTAGGTATAACTTTTGACTCGGTGCAGTCAGAATACTGTATCGTAGGTGCTTTGTTAAAAGCGTTCCGTCGATGTATTTACGTCGCGGGTATCGTCGAGAACTATACGTCACGATACGAGGATACAACTTGACTTAGTTGACTGTTACCAGTTGCCACTTGCGCCGTTTCAACATGTTTAAACTGGAGGGCCGCGCCGTTTCGTTAATTTCATCATTAATCTATTATAATTTCAATGCTCACGAATGACATTTTAATGTCTTATTATTCTCTAATCTCGATTCCCTTTTGTCTGCTGCAAAAAATTAGGTCAATTAGTGATGAGGCTCCTTGGCAAGCGCGAGAAAGAAGGGGAGCTTGCGGGCTGTAGGTAGGTATAACATGTACGTTGTGGCTTCGCAAAGGGCGAGGGTGCGTCCTTGTCGCGAGACGCCCCCGCCCCCTCCCCCGCCCCGCCATCTCGGCCTCAGGCTCACGAAAAAATCACCCAAACACACCCGCTCACAGAACTCATTTTCATACGTGACCAACCAACCCCAACCCGACGCTTACGTGTCAAAATTGTATTATTCGACGATTACCTGTAGATCACGCGCAGCAAAAGGGAATCCTGATAAATATTTTTACGTGTCAGAGGACTTTTGAACGCCATCCTAGAGGACACGAGACGAGTTACGTCACGCCTCAGGTTAATATTCATGATTGATACGCCCCTCGGTCAATTAATACAAAATAGAAGAGTGTGAAGATATAAACAAGTTAAATTGTTGCCTCATTCGTCACACACAGTGCACGACTCTGCCGAGTCTACGTGCGGTGAATGTCACGCGGCCGAAAATAATAATTCTAATGTATGTTCGTCGGGCGGTCGGGCGGTCGGGCGGTCGGTCAGTGCAGCGGCGCGTCTCGTTGCGTCACTGCACCGGACCGGCAGGGCATTGCACCTTGCGCCGCGGCCCGTGGAGCGCGCCGTCCCACTCCCACATCCGCCCGTTCTCGCGCCCGATCGATCGCGACTATTCAACAGCTGATTACTATCGACGCTCCCGAATCGACGTAAATTTTGACGACCCCTTTTCGTTACGTTACCTTATAACCATCCCTTGTCGCCGACGCAACCTAACTGGAGTTTTTTTTTCTTTCAGCGGCGTGGCTGTGCTGAGCCCGACGGATAGCAGCGTGTGCAGCGGCAGCGACATCACCGAGCCGCGCTCCCCGCCTAGCCCCGAGTCCGGCCTCAGCGCCAGCGAGGAAGCAGCGGAAGCGCGCATGCCGCCGTGGGCCAGTGAGCCGGCGCCGGGACCGCGACGCCTCGCGGCCCAACTCGCGCCCGTCCGCCGACCCAACCCGCATATGCATCGACGCATCACGGAATATTTCAACCACAAGATGAAGCCCCAGAATAGCCTCAAGCGCGACTCTACGGCTATCTCCAACGACGACACCAAGAGGAGATGCCTTCCCAGAAACGGCGTCACGGATGAACTCGAGAAGTACATATCCTACTTGTCGAAAACGCTTAGTCCTAAAGTATTACTAGACGTCAGTAAGCAGGCGGAGACGTTGCGCAAGAGTGCCAACGATGGGGTGAAGGCCACAGATCTTAGTAAATCCAGTCAATCTCCGAATGCTAATGGAATACTCGAGTACTGTAAGCCCAAGGACAACAACCATAGCAAAATGCATTCATTCAATGGGTTTATAGAAGTTCGGCATGGACCTGAGCCATGTATTAACGATAAAAATGGTTCATTGAATGGTTATGCTGACGGTAAGAAGCTAAACCACAATGCGAACAACTCAAAAGATTCATCCACCAATGTAAATTCAATGGTAATTAAACAAAATTCAAATCATCCAGCCCCCAAAGTTGCAATACGACAATCTACTGAAATAACATCTTTAAGGATAGCCTCTTCAACAACCATTTCTTATACGTCGAAAAAGTTGACAACCACTAAATCAGAATCCAACAAAACCATCGGTGTTGTAAGCTCTACTACCAAATTAGATAGTAGAATGAACGGAGTCATGTGTGGTTCTAACAACCTAAGCTTAAATTCTAATATCAACAAAAAAATCCCATTAAAAAAGGAACCGGTGAAGAGGAACACACAAACTAAAAGAACCAACCGCAAGTCGGCTGCGTGTATAGCAAACAGTAAAAACATGACGTGGTCCAAAGCGAACAATTTAAAGCAAGTGCAGCTTCAGAAACAAAATTGTATGAATAATGGCCAACCACCGCCGGTTAAAAGCATTCCTGGAGAAGCGACGGCAGCAACGCCAAAACTTAACATGCCAAACGGTGTTCGACAAGTTCCTCTATCTATGAATGGTAATTTAAATAACCACCTAAATATACCTGTAACGAACTTTCAGAACTGTCATCAAATTAATATCCCACAACCTTGTACCGGTGCAGTTACTTCAACGAATTTGCCATCATTTGTTGCGGTTCCTCAAAATGTAATGTTGACTGCTTTAAGGATACCACAAAATGGGATACCAGCGCATACGTTCAACAGACAGAATGTTAATGTATCAAGTCCCACTAAATTAAATGGTCAATTCGTGTTCCCGCTCATTCAAAATTTGAACGGTACAGTCGTTCAAATCCCTAACCTTGTGACGAAGATGCCAAACTATGTTCTTCCTCAAACCCAACATGCAGCGCCGCCAAGACAGGATTTTATACAGAACCAACAGGCCGCGCAGTTCCTTATTAATGGAACGCTTTTGAAATTGGCAAATACTTTGACATCAGCAGGGTATCAAAATATCAACAAACCTGGTCCAGTTACAAGTCAGTCGGTTCCGGTGATGAACAAAAATGTTGCTGGAATGTCAGCTGTTGGTATGACAGTACAACCTAAACCAAATTACAATGTTAACCTAAGTCATCCACTCTTGGTACCGCCGGCTGGTTATATTGTAACGTCTGTGCCAAATATGAACGTAAAGGAAACTTGGAGTTACACAGGTGCCAACATGGTAACTTCTTCACAACCAACGTACTCCAACCCCCTTGTAAATCAACCTACACCTATGTTTGCAAACTTTGCAACGCAAGCGTTACATACGAATTGTATACCTATTGCACCAGTAAAGCCACCTGATAATCCAATCCAAGGAACAGAACCTCCAAGTAGTACAGTAAAAGAACCAGAAACAAATGAAGTGACCAGTACAAAATGTGATATACCATGGCTGTCCAAAACTGTAAACAATAACATCTTTCCATTAGATACTAATAAAATTACATCGAGGCCTTTTGCACATATTAGTAGTTTGACGGAAAAGTTTGAAGATTTAGTGGGAGATAAAATTTCGGAAGTTGATTCGACGAAAGAAGACTTAACGCTGCCGAAAGATGACATTATTGACGAAGATGTCAGAAAAGTAGAAAGAGTTGCAAGAAGAGAAGACACAATCTTTACACAAATAACGGTGCTGAAGGATGTATCATCTAATGTTCAAAACTCTGTGATAGAAGCTGATTTCTCTAATGCAACTACAGAATCGTCTGAATCGGGAATTGGAACAGACAAATCGATCGACTCTCCGAGCGATTCACAAATGAGCAAAGAATGTGACGATGACTCGTCATTGTCGCTAAGTATAAGTGTAAGTTCTGTAGAAGGACCTAGTAGCCAGAAAAGTCCTATGTTAAAGCAACCCAAAACGTTGCGGTTTCCCCCTAAGAGTATGTTACAACCAGACAGTGACCAAAGGACATCAAGTACAGATTCAACGACAACCAGCACGGTGACTTTGTGCTTATGGGAAGACTGTAAAAAGGAATGCGAGAGTGATACGGAGCTCATAGATCATTTATTGGTAAGTCCAAATTAGTTTTTAGTTCTACAAGTGTTTTTTTTTTCACTAGAATTTAATTTTTGAATGTAAATTCATATTGTGTCTCTAAAAAAGGCTCAGTACATTTTTATCCTTTGATCCCAATATATTTCCAATTAAATTTACACAATACTCTTTGCTGCGTCAATAAACTTTACAAATAAATAAATGCAAATATTGTAGCATTACTAATAGCGATGTTGTTGTATTTATCCTTAGTGCAAAAGACAAAAGGTCAAAAGCGAAAATTGGTAACATTTTCAGATGATGCATGTGAAACCGCAAGAAGGAAAGCCGAACTATGTGTGCTTATGGCAGCGTTGCAAGGTCCGGGGAAAGCCGTCGTGCTCGCGGCACTGGCTCGAGCGGCACGCGGCCTCCCACGGCGGCAACAAACCCTTCAAGTGCATCGTGGACGGCTGCGACAGGAGATTCTCCACTCAGGTACAATTACGTTCCTTGTTACTCCCTCAACTAATGTGCATTTCATAGGAGCCAGGGTACACATCGCCAAAACGAATCCACAATAACATTCTCTGCGCAACGAGTTTGGATTGAAACACCCATATTTGGAATCTGTTATTGTCTATCTCGTTTTGACGGTATGCTATGTTGGGTTTTAGTAATTCATGTTACGTTTGATTTGTGTTCGAGAAGCCGTATTCATTAATTTGGAGTTAATGTATTCTTGTATATGTCCGTATCATCTTCAACGTTTGAATTATCTTCAATGTAATCGCGTTTTGTAGAGTGCTCATGTATATATTTTGTTATAACTTTGAATTTTTGAAAACGGATTTACTCTGTAGCAAATTCATATGGTTGTATTAATTAGTGATAATTTAAGTCCGTGCTTACAAATCACGACCAATCAAATAATGATTGTATCATGTACATGTAAAGCGGCTTGCATTACCTACTAACCTAATGTCAACCCAAATAGCTCATTAATTGTTAGTTTCCTCTATTCTTCTATGTCTTTCTCATTTCCCCTAACATGACCACACTAATTGCTTCGTTGCGTGATTCAATCAATATTTGTTCACGTGGCACTTCATCAAATACTTTCCAAATTGTCATTATAAAATAAAATATCGAAATATCGTCGTTTGAATTGCAATTCGTAATAGTTTTGGGTCTTCGCCTAAGTTTATGTAGTGTCTTCAATTTGTGAAGGGCCATTTTTGGTCCTGATTTTAGTGATACAGGTAGTTGCATAATATTCTTACATATTGGATGTAAACTAGTGTTATGTTTTCTTTTCCCAAGGGCAGAGGAGCGGCTACATCTGTACTTTACACTTCTCGTTGGTGGAACTTCTTTGTCTTGTTATTTTATTTTTATCAATCAATAAATTTATCAAATTGATCGACCGTTTTCTTAAATTTATTGTGAGATATGTATATTATTTATTTTCCTCTGCACTGATGAATCTGATGATGATGACTGATGACAAAGATGATAATATTGATGCCAAAAGGAGGACCAAACCAAGTATTGTTTTTAGGAATAATATAATGTATTTATTTATGTATCAACTTGTTTTTGTCGACGTTTTTTTCGTCGATGTTTTTTTGTTCACTGTTATGATAGTACGATTCGTGTCTATTCTAATATTTAGCGGGAGAGATTTTTTTGTTTGTTTAATCGCGCTTATCTCTGGAGGAACCCGTCCGTTTTAAAAAATATTTTTGTACTAGATATGAGGAACACCTAGTATGCCATTCATGAGGATTAGTGTAGGCTTTAGTGTACTAGATTTATCTTAAATTAGGCCAAGGAGTAAAATTCTCCTGGAGTGCTGGGTTTTGTAACGCACTGTGCGTTCGATGGACGTATAAGTAATATGGCAATGTCCTACTCGATTGAACCTTTTTTTCTTTACAATACACTTAATGCCAGTTTGTTTGATTATGGTCTAAACGGGCTTCTGAAAACTGAAACAACACGATAAATAAAGTATGATCAATGATTTGTCTGTTCCCATACACTTATCGTATATGTCCAGTCAATGTTTTCAAATACGTACGTACTATCGCATCAGGGAGTCCGCAAAGGGCTACGCGGACGTAACGTTGAACAGTTCGGGTTGTGTCTTCCAGACAATGCTGGAGCGCCACGTCAACCACCACTTCAACGTGTCGGGCGCCGGCGCCGGCAAGAAGAGCGCCGACAGCAGCGCGAAGCTCATCCGGCGGAACGGCAAGAAGCTGCGGTATCGCCGGCAGCCGTGGTCTGGTGAGTACAATCGACGTTTTGCACACCAATCCTAGTCTGAGATACGCAAAGTGATTATAACAAATCAGGGCCGGATTTGGAGGTCTGGTCTGGAGGCCTCGGGGCGACAAATTAGTGGGGGCTCCCTGGCCCCAAATTATTTTCCAAATGTAAGTAACAATATTCACTGAAAGTGAAATATAGATAGGTAGCTTCAAATATAGATTAATGATTTCTGTTAATATTTAAGAACATTATCATGTTTGTATAAAGGTAAAGGTAAAGAAAGGTATCAAAAGGAAAGTTGTTTACTAGTCGGATTTGACTTTTTTTTTTCCGAAGTCTATCGTCCCCCCTAAATTCGGTCCTGTAACAAATTGTAAATACCTATTCACGTTTATGGCTACACTGTACACCAAATGTCGCCATGAATCAATTTGCTCAATAATACCTGGTATTATTTCAACAGTGCAGCAATGGTTTTTAAAGCAGTTGTGTCCCGGCTTGATAGGTTTCCGGTTCCACTTTAGCTAGAAGGGACCATATTAGGAAACTGGAATGAGTGGCAATGGGCAGGCCACGTCGCTCGATGGAGTGGGGTAAGAAAAGTCGTCGAGTGTAGACTGCGACTCGAAAACGAATTATACGCACTCCGGCGGGGTACACTGACGACCTGAAGAAGACAACGGGAAACTGTTTAGCAGATGCAGCAATGGACCCTAAAAGGCTACATAGATGGATCGACTTGGAACAAGCCTCTTACTAACAAAGACTAACTTCCATCCATCCATCCATCAGCCTTTTTGGGTCCACTGCTGGACATAGCCTCCCTCAATTGTCGCCACTCCTCCCGATTCTGCGCCCTCTGAATCGAACGGTTTCCCGCGGTCTTCTTCAGGTCCTCGTCGGGGGCGGCCAATACTTCGTTTTCCGAACTAGTAATACCAACAGGACTTATCGTCCCCTAGTTATAAGTAACCAAATAATGTTCGTAATAACGCTCTCTGCAAACATGAGTAACCATCCTTCAGCAAAGTCTATCACAGTTGTCATGGGCGGCAGTGGATGGTAACATTTGAGGTGACCCCCTAAAAAACGTTTTCCATTGCATCCCCAGCGCGCATGTTCGACTTTTTCGACGCGGGCACGATGGAGGGCCTCGCGTGGCGCCTCACGCGCTGCACGCGCTGGCGCCTCGGCGGCTCTTGTCCGCTGCGCGAGCCGACCGGCCGGCACACGCTCACCCTGCACGCCGCCGTCGCCGCGACCAGGTACAACGCGGCCGAGGGACGGCGGGAGGCGCTCGTCACTTACTACCCACCTCATGTGTAAGTTGCCTTAAATTTTTTTTTTTTCGATTTTTATATACTGACAATGAGCACGTATTAATGAGACTTGACTAATAATATTATAAGAACGTTAGCGTGGCGTTGGCGTGACATATCATCCGGTATACGCCAGGTCCACGCCCCGTTATGTCAACATACATAAGAAATTTGTGACAGCCAGCCCTAAACTTCTTAAATGATAGTCTTATAGAATAAATATGATATAGCTTAAGCTATTTTACTCTGTTTTATGACAAAAACAGTGTCTTAGGGCCGAAATAATAAACTAAACTGAAGATTGAGAAATGTCTTGAAATTATAATTGAGTTGGCACATTAATTAATTAATTAAACTTTGGTTGGTATTTGTGCCTCCGTTCTCAAGTAAGTCACAGATTATAACATTTTTAACATAAGTGAGCCAGTAATAGAAATTAAATGCAGACAAAAAAAAATTCATAGTTTAAAAATATTATAAATATGGCAGCAATAGTAATTAAATAATGATTAATGTTTTTTACTAAAGAGTGACGGATTTTCTGAAACTGAATCTCATGGAATCTCATCTTTCTATTCACTAACGTTGTAAAGTCTACAGCAAAATTCCATTTGCAAAATAGAAACTAGTCTCTTTACTGTTAAGCGTTGATCTCAAGAAGCTGATTCATGGTTAGGTCGGATGATCAAACCTGATCCTGAGTTTAGTTTATTATTACGACCCTTAGTGTTAGTAAACTCAGTTGGCCCAAGACAATTCCAGAGAAATGATTCAGATTAAACTGGCACGTTCTTATTTATGGTTAATAAATTTGTATACTCGTAAACTTGTACGATATGCTTTATACAAATACAGTAATGAATTACTTTAACGGTCATGGTTTAGTAACTATAGCACGTGCTTAGGAACTGAATGTTACTAAGCAATGACCAATAAGGAAGCTTGATATTTAGTGTAATATGTCCGAGATATTATTATTATTTTTCTTGGTGATATAACGAAATGTATTTTTCAGGTAAGCATTTTTATTGGAGCGTTATTGAGAGACCGAGTTGTAGATGGGAGTGTTGTTAAAAATTATGCAAAAAAAAATGCTTTAGCCTTTTTATAAGAAAAAGTAATAATGAATATTATGAGGACTTTGGTAATTTTAATAAAGAACAAAATACTCAATATATTATTTCAAACTCGACGGTGAGATAATTTGAACCATAATTAATCCAGTAAGTTTACAGGACTGACTTTGTCGGGTAAATGATTGTAGTAAAATACGAGTAAATATCAGGTAAAGTCAGGTGGGTCAAATTTGTACGTGTTGTTACTGTATATTGAATATTTATCGTGGCAGGTGCAAGTTCATTACTTTATTTATATTGATGTACGTTCATTTGTAGTGCACATTAACCACATTTGGTAATACAAAATATTTTAATACATATCGTACTTTTTTAAATCTTTATTCATGTGCCAAAAAAATTTTTTGATTTGCTTAGAAATTCATTTTGTTATTAAATGTATAGTTTGGTGGTACAAGGATAGTTTGTATTAAAATATACACTATATATATACACTTAGCAAGGAGGCATAGGAGTATCACAGGGTTACATTTTAGGACCTACCATTATATGGTGCGGAGATGTGTTATAATGTGATGACGATTAAATAATCAGTTGTATATTGTTGTTATATTTGACTAAGATTTAAACAAAACTTTCAAAATTTAATAAATTTAGCTCAGAATGTTGTTAGCTTTGATGGATGGATCAAAGTATACAACACTTACGGTCGCCGTGTGAATGCCGCACGCCACTTGTTATCACCGTAAGTTGCTATAGGACAGCAATAGCATCGCATGTAGCTTGTAACTGACACGAGGGGAGCTGTTTTATGGAATTGCTACAATTATTGGCACCCAAAAAGGTGCATTAAAAAATGTAAATAGTATGACTGTTACGACGAAAATTAAATATTTAATAATTAAAATTTTGTCTTCAGGCGGGTGTTCTGTATTACAATCAATTTGTATGACCCATGTATAAAATTAGCTCAAGATTTTTAAAAGATTAGATTAATTAATTTTCATTGATAAAATATTGAATTACACTATTGGCTTTAATGGAAAAAAAATTATAACATACAGACTTCCCGAATCCATTTTTAAAAATTGCATTTAGACCAATACATAAATTAGGAAAATTGTGCTTTAGGGTGCCAATCATTGTCAAACAATTTTAAGATTAGTAAGAATTTTAAGAAAAAAACGTTACGTGAAAAAAAAATTACAATCAACGTTGTTTTTTTCTTCACGTAAGGCCAAGCAGCATTTTTCGTTCATGTACGCTTTTCATCCTATATTTTGTCTTTAAGGCTGTCTTACTTTTTAAGAGGGATGGTTCAAGTGCATTTAATTAATGATAATTTGTAAATTTTCCTAAGCAAACATGTAAATTAATTAAAATTGGATATAAAACTAAAGGATTCATTTAAAATGTTTATCATTTTCCAAATATGCGTAAGCGTAAACAGTACATTGATCCTTCAAATGCTTACATTAACATCTTGTTGCACACGGATTTCTTGCATTCAATTTTAGTTCAATCGAAATTGATTGGCACGAACCAGTAAAGATGGCATTGACGATAAATTAATTTTTAGAGTTCGGTACAAAATTATATCAGTTCGGTACAAAATTAAATAGCAATTGATCCTTACAATGAGACCACGCTTGGCATGTTAAATTTGTTAATATTGCAATGATTAAGTGCCACACAGAGATGTAAAATTTTCGCAAGTTGCTAGCATAATATATTAAGATACTTTTTCTCATTAATTCTTCAATCTTTGGTAAATCTTTTGAAATGCATGATTTTCATGAAATCTTTTTTTTGCTAGCAACTTCCGAGGGTTGCCAGTCCTATTTGTAAAAGTAGTCTTATTTTCATGCGCATTCACACACCTGGTATATCTAGCATTTAATTTTGTAGTCATTAATTATTCTGTCATTAATTTACAATCACCACTAACCATTTGTAAACATTACTTCCATTTACAACTATATTTTTATTCTAGTTCTCCTATTTAAACCCCCTCTCTGGCCATAATATCCTATTCTTGGTTCATAACAACAATTCATGTCGTATACTTTCAGAAATATGCGTATTTATAATGTCTTGAGGGATCAAAGAGGAGGTTACTTGGAACGAGAATATAAAGTGAGCTTGTATGCTTGCATGCTAACCGCAAGGCTGATTCGAATAGTGTAATAATAGGATTGCAACCCGTATACGCTGCAAACACACTCCCAAATGTTGTCTCCATATAGATAGATAGATTTTATTATCTAAAACAATGATGTGTTACAATTTTGAAAAGGGGTTACGACTATCATATATTATGATAAGAAAGTTGTCGAACTCAAGTTGGTTAGTAGTGATTGATCGATTTAAATTGATCGTTTGTTCGTTAATAACTTCTGCATAATGTGGTATGTCGAGGGTTCAGCGAACCATCGTTAAGGCTGCGTTTTAAACGGTCATTATATTATGCCTGGGATGTTGAACGATGCGTCAACGCTTTTGAGAACAAAAATCTCATGTATTTCTTTCGACAAAACATGCCATAATTTATCAACGAAGTCGGAAACCCAATGTGACCTGTCATTGCTCTCATACCAAACTGAATTCCCTCACGCAGGAGTCCACAGCGCCACGTAAAGCGGAGTAAAATTTTCGTTTTACCTAAGCCCAATGAACAATTGGTTTTGAGTTACACAATAATTACGTCACAGTTAACAAGCGCTACTGGGGTCCCGTACGTGTCCTACGACGCGCTATATGTCGTGCAGTGTTTGCAGTCGCCTCTGTGTGGCACTGGGCGTGCTTGGTGCTTGAACTGACGCGACGTCTGGCGTTACAGGTTGGAGGACGAGTGGGTGGCCGAGAGCGAAGTGCAGCGCGTGCGCCGCGTAGAGATAGCGGACCTGCCCGCGCCCGCCAAGGTCGCGCTCTACGATCAGTTCTGCAACTCGTACAGGTTGGTATTGAAACGTGAACGTACTGTTACGCGGGACCCAGTGGAAAGGGTTTTAAAAAAAAAAGATTTTCTTTGAAGGCAGGAAATTTAATTACGGACAAAGGCACGATACAGAGAGATTTTAGAAGAGCGACTGGCGTTGAAGGTGGTGCAGAGCAGACTCATTCCCGCAGTCAGTCTCTTGACTACTTTGCTGTTAAAAATGCTGACGCAGCGGTTTAGGCCGGCTGCGTTGCAATTCTCTATACAAGGGGTGGCCGTAACAGTACGCAGTGTTTGACACATCGCTGCGACCCATAGACGTCCCAATGCTGGGCACGGGTCTCCCCCACAGACACTGCTGCGGGAGGTCTAGAGCATACATACTCCATCACGCTGCTTCAATGTGGATCGGTGGAGGGGTTAGTGGCCAACCCAGTGTCGAATGTTCTCAAGCCACCCGAAGGTCTTCGACTTAACGACTGTATCCAGCATTGAAAACAAGCTGTTTGTAATGTTTTCACGCAAAAACTACTGGACCGCTTTCAAACTTTCACCATTAGAAAGCTACATCATCACTGAGTGACATAGGCTATATAATATTACTAGCTTTAAAAGAAACTATTGTTATGTCTAATTCTACGTGAGCGAAGCTGGCGGGCGTCCACTAGTCCATACTAGTATACTAGTACTAGTACTAGTATACTAGTATACTAGTAGTATTATAAATGCGAAAGTGTGTTTGTTTGTTTGTTTATTTGTTTGTTTGTCCGGCTTTCACGTCGCAAAGAAGCTATTATATGGTATGGTTTTTGTGTGTCGAGATAGTGAGGAGGGTGGAGAGTGACGTAGGCTACTTTTTACCGCGGTAAATCATCCCCATGGGAAGATATAGATGTTTGGTTATTTGCTAGATATTTTAATTTGCCCTTTGACCACGCGGGCGGAGCCGCGGGTAAAAGCTAGTTGCTTTATAATTTTGTAAATTATATTGCACGATTCGCGTTTTCAGAGAGTCCTCGTCGCCCCCGCCGCCGCCGCCGTCGCCGCCGTCGCCGCCCGCCGCGCGCACGCTGCCCACGCGCACGTGCACGTCCTCCCGCCTCCTGAACAACCTGCTCGCCAAGCGCAAGGCCGAGGTGAAGAGCGACTGCAACGCCACCAACCTGCCGCTGCTGCTGAGCGACGAGCGGCCCCCGCCCGAGGTGAGCGGCGCCGGCAAGAGGAAGATGGGACGCCGGCACGGCGGCAACTCGTTCTGGCCGTCCGGACGGTAGGGACGACGACCGAGGGGACCGATGTGATGCGCTCACTTCTGCTGGAGAGTGGGAGGTGGTGGATGGTATCCCCACCACTGGAGTCCGTTCGGCTCGGGATGGTGTTTGGAGGGGGGGTGTTTTAAGGCGCCGGTTTGTTTGGTGCGAGCGCGGTTTTATCAACATCAAACTGTCAAAAAGGTTTGAGAAGTCTGTTCAGATAAATAATATTGTTATTATTTTAATCAGCAATTACCTTGGATCTACCAAGAAAGCGCATTTTATAACGCACTTGTGAAGTTGCAGCGATGTTTTGTTTTAAATATTTGACGGTTAAGACATAATCAAAATGTACAGCGTCACTGCAATTTGCGTATTAAAATTCCGTAAAGAACACAATCAACCGCGCCCGCACGTGCAGCGGGCCGGTCGCGTGCGCGTGCGCCGGTCGGTCCGCCCCGATGTGTTCAACGATGTGTTTATCGATGTGAACGCCTTATTGGCGTGCTTTCAAACGAATTATCCTCTGTTATTTCTCTAAAAGGGACACGATCAAACCACGCGCACGCGAGAGACCCACTCGCCGCCAAAGACGGAAGATATACTCACAAGACTGATTCTAACTTTTTATATGATATTGAACGGTACGACTTTAGCTTGTATGTAGGACGATCGCGCGGTCCGTGAATTGTATATATTTAGTGCGAAATGTAAAAAGTTGGAAGGAGAGGGGAGGGGCGTGTAAACATGGCGAGATTTAGTTTAATTTTTAACTTTTAATAGTCCGAGTGGAACTTGACGACCAGCGTTGACGGATCACTGCCAATTGTAAATAGGATAGTTTATATTTTAATAGTGACTAGGGACGGCCAGGTTCGGGCGTCGGGTAGCGCTCGCGCCCCGCGTGGCTTAAGTTCCGCTTTCGCTTTTTGTGGTGCCAATAGTTGGAGGCGGGGATGGGCGTGCGTCTCTCAGCGATTGCGGGCTTTTGACGCCGAGGATTGGGACCTTATTTTATTATTTTATCGATTGGACGTAACGATTCAAGTTTTAATTGTTTTTCAATGTGATTTTTACAGTACCAAAGCCGAAAGATACGCTCGACTGAGAGGCGCACGGTCCATCTGAGTTGTATTATTTAGACAATGGTTTCATCTTAAATGTATCGGAAACGCGTTATTATTGGGAAACGATAGGTGCGTGAACATTTTGTTTGTATGGCCGGAACGAGGCGTCCTTGTTTTCGGACGTCCGCATGTAAGAAAGAGACAGAGATATAGAGAGTGAGAGAGATTCGTTTTCCTTGCGATTTTGTCACCAAGTGCCTCAGCCCGTCACAGATCTACCGTACAGTGTTCACTTTATATCGTAATATACCGCGTAGTCATATCAGACGAAACTCGATGTTAGTCCTAAGGCTGAATGTCGATATTCGTATAGTCCAATACATTGAAGTCCCATGTTTATTGTAACGAAGCAATTTCGATGACCTTTAAGGATCAACATCTGTCTGTCTGCGTGTTTGTTTGTGCGTGAGATTGTCCGTGTGTCCAATTTAACGTAATCACTGCCATTTTAGTTGTTTGATGTTCGTGATAGGGGGCGGTACTGTTAGCAATAACGCTATGTGATAAGACTTGATAGGTGATTATCAGAATAATTTCCACGCACAAGTTTATAGCAATTATTATTGTATTCAATGTGTTGTGGAGTTGTGGAGATGTGTTCGGTGCCCGCGACACTGACTGTGGAAACGATATGCTCAGATTTGGAAGATTACTGAACTGATTGTAAGGAACAAATGGTATTCAGTATTTACATTTTAATTATGATTATGTATTTTAATTGTATTCCGTTTCATTTAATAGTGAAACATTTTTATTTTAGTGACTTGTGTAGTATGAATATTTTAAAAATTTGACAATGGCGGATAATTTATTCCGCTTGCATTCTTACTTTAACTTTGTATTTTATATTTTGACAGTCTTTTTAACTTTGACATTGTATTATTAAGTTTTTTTAATACTTCATATCATTTGTTTCAATAAGCCTGGTGTGTTGGAAACGTGTGGAATGCAGGCGTCAATAGAAGGATAACAGTTGAGATCTATTTCTTATGAAAATAGATTTTATTTTACTTATTCAACTTGATCTTATTTGATTTATGTTTAACGTTATGTACAATGTACAATAATTGTATATACAATGACGTGATTTGGTATTAAAATATCGATTTAGCAACTATTTGCCATAGAAGCATCGAACCACATTTTATTATCTATCCATTCTGCTGACGCGGCATTCCCAAGGAGACTTGCTTGTAAAGTTTGTATCGACATGTGAATTGATGATGTACTGACGTCGCGTTTTAATGCCTTTTAGGACCTAAGGTAATCATGTGGATTATGTAAATTAAATAAATCATTGTGTTCTGTGCTCACGCGATCTCGATAGTATTTTTAGTTAGTGGCTTTAGTGTTAAGTTAGGTGGAATTGTGCGCGAGGGAGGGCCGTACGTTAGGGGGCAAGTAAAAATATTGTAAAAATATTAATGTACTTTAATAGGCGTAACGAGATTGGTTATGAGCGTTAGGAGATTGTAAAGTCTGTCGATGTCGATGTATTAGGAAATGTAACTCGAATGCGTTCGGGTATACGATATGTATCGATGCGCCCGAACGCATTCCCAGTAGGGATTGACCCAAAGAGCTATAGGAAAATTTGTATCGTAGTAAAGTTGGTGCCTGAATGAGTGGTCATAACGGCTCGTGCGCTGTCACACGCTAGGATTCTTTTTTTTTATACCTGGAACGGTTCCAATGTACTGATTATTTGTTTAAATAAAATTAATAAAATACCTAGACTAATTTTTCTACAGCACTGATAGTAGTGCCATATTTTATTGGCTCACTTTTTAAATTAATTTAATAGTTAAATTCGACACCAAATTAATAAAGACAAAATTTCGTATTTTTTTAAGTTTCTCGGTTATACCCGAGTTACTGGCGACTTGACGTGATCTCAAAGTAATCGGAAGTGAAGCAATAATTAGTAATGATTTTTTTTTAAATATAATTTTCAGTGAATAGTTTGTGGTCGTTTACGGGCGTCCTAATTATGCTTTACGGTACGCTATCTATTTAGCAAATTAATTTCTCTGCTCAAATTGAATTTGTTCGTTTGCCACGTGTCGCGCGCAACGACTACTGGCCTATATTAGGTCGAGTACAAATTTTGTTTGATACGATGGATCGATTAGATATAAATTGTAGCGTTCAGAGACTTGGGAGTTTTAAAATTCGAATTGATCGAGTGATCCAGCTCCCGTAGGTTAGGCAGAGTTGTAGGCAGATAAATGATCAATAAATATTTTGTGACCGCGACTTACGTGCGAGGCGTGCTTAATTATACGGAGAAGTTATAATTACTAGGACTTAAAAATTATGTGGAACTCCCAAATCGGGAAAGATGCTAAAGTTGTTCTCAACTGAGACGACTGCGTCTTCAGTGGGGACGATCTCTTCCAATATATTTTTGTCACTGCCGCAGTAGTCATAACGTTTGGTATGAGTAAGTTTATATCGGTCGGTATCGGCCGGTATCGCTCGGTATCGGTCGGTATCCGCCCGTGGACTTGCTCGTCGGTTAAGGTGTAATTTAAGTTGTAATTTAATTTCAATTAATGAGAATTGTATAAAGACTAAGTTCGGCGGGGAACGGTCGGGAGGCCTCCGCCGAAACTGTTGGAGGTAGGCGTGGGGTTGGTAATATTTGTGAACCATAGTTCAATAATAGCGTAATCCCACCGCCAGGCGTGAAACATATTACGGCTGCGCGCAAGTGTAAATAGTTAAGTATTTATTACTAAGTATTATTCGGCAGATGTAATTTGCTTCGCGCCGCCGGCAGAGTAGCGAGTTGAGAGTTGAGAGTTGCGAGTTGAGAGTTCTCTTTCGACATGTTTCCTATATTATGCGTTTATTATATGAATGTTCCCCTTTATTGTAAACGTTTGACGAGATCCATAGTATCTATATGTGGAATGTATCCTGAATAGTGTGCACTACTTACGTTCAATTTGTAGATATTTAATTATATATAGTATAATGTTTAATGCGTTGTCTTATTTGCTTGACCCACGTGGTGAAATCCGAAAATTAATTATAATTTGACCCACGGAAGGTGGGGTATCTACCTCAATTAATTTATCACACATTTGGGCATAATACAGCAAAATGTTATTTTATCTCGAACCGTGGAATTTGTTCAATGTAGTGATTATTAATATTTTTTAATACGATGGTTTGTCCACACGTCACAAGTACTGTATCTAATATTAAATACATATTGTATGATTGATTATTATTTGTTTCATTTTCCTGCTTCAAAATGTGCTGATGATCTAGTCTTCTAACAGTGCTTACAATGATATAGCTACATGGTGCAGTATAAACATAACAGAACACAACAATATATAATTTCCTTTAAGCGGATAATAGTAGGCATGGCACCGTACGAAATATTTGGAAAAAAGTTCGTTATTGGTCTAATACTGGATTGAACCTGAAATCTGATTCGTAATGCGGCAGCTTGATTCGAGGATTTGGCAGATTCTTGAAATCTATTTATGAGCTATTCGGCAGACAATGAACAGTTGTACACAATAGTGATTATTTGTTACATTCGTTAACTCTTGTTATGGATAAAAGATAGCAAACGAGCTTGCAGCACCACCCATGCTTTGCCGCCAGTGGCAACTGTGACTGACTTGGACCAGACTCAAATAGGATGGTTATTCCTGTTAGTCCGGTTAACTGAGTTTAATAAGAACATTACTTGGTTAGTTTGAGGACTGGGGGATAGTTAGTCATGTTAATTAGTGTTAGTTGTTAGTAAGATTCTCGTTCCAAGTCAGTCACGGAGGTGCTGCTACCCTTGATGACTAAGATGCCTCTAAAGAAGTATAACCGGAAACCATAACCTTTGCAACGATTGCTTTCAAAACTTTCTGTAAATTTGGTAATAACGCTTATATTAAAGACTGCCTGCGTCAGAGCGGAAGCATACCTAAAGTATTACGTTCTAACATTACACAAACATCCAAGTATTTTTGCATGCAGCTGCATATGTCGCGTTGCACTTCTCGAAGGCCGGCCGGTAGTTCAACTCGCCCGCGCTGCCATCTTCGCTGCATCAGCGCTTTACGCGCGTGCTCAGTATTAGATACAATACATACACGTTAATAAGTATGAAAATACAATGGCTACTTATTTTCACAATGCTGCGACCCATAGACGTCCCACTGCTGGGCACGGGTCTCCCCCACAAACACTGCTGCGGGAGGTCTAGAGCATACT
>DWTT01000192.1:0-18868 GCA_018250895.1 Carterocephalus mandan | reverse complement strand
AGTGTGGAATGGCAAATACTTTATGCCGGCATGCATGTTTGGCAGGAATGTGCAACGGCATAAGCTCCAATACTGAAGGGTTCGAAGTATTCCCCCGGATTAATTGAAAAAAATAATCAATTACCTAATGACATAGTACGTCTTAATTCCAATGTTTCTTATCCAAACATGCCTTGCAGGAAAAGGCTTGGGTATGCATGCGGAAATCCCACATAGTATCCATATTGCTTCATGTATAAATAACCACCTTAAAAAATAATAAATAAAATTCTTATAAAAATCATTGTTGCCTGACGCTTGGATTTCAAACCGGACCGCTCAAGTGAGAGGCGAGTTCGATAGTTCGATTACGTAGTTATAATAATATGGTTCACATATTTAATCACTTATTAACATTTTATCCTGGGTTTTGCTTACAACATAATCTGTCAGTGAATCGTCGGAGCACGGATTTTGTTTAGAAGCTAATTGCATAAGACTCGGTGCGGGTAGGCCATCCATCAATCAGGATCTGTCTAAAACGAGCGGACTAATTTGCCCGTTTGTTTTGCCTTTAAGCCTCGTGCGGTCCTGGTAACCGGGCACATTGATCGATGTTTCATTAGAATTTGTAAGCAGTTTATCGCTGGTACAATCCCACATGATCGTAGTTAAGACAGTTGGGTTGGGTATTATGAGTAGGAACTAATATCTCTTATTAAAAATCCTTTGTCAGTCGTATTAAGTACGTATACCTACTTATTTTTCCAATATGTGAAAAGTTTTTCCATCCATACTCAGACGCTGTCCTATGCTGTTCGTAGGCCAGCACTAACCCTCAAAATACGAGAAAATTAGCTGCAGACACCATGCTATAACATATTGTTAAAGTAACTCAGGTTAGCGCGAATCGCCACTACCCAACTCTTGTATCATGGTCACCTTTTTAACTCTCGAAAAAAGGAAATAAGGAAAAGTGATGATCCTAAATGAATTATATATCCAGATCCAGGCAATAAACGAGGTCCAGTTTCTTAGTCACTCAATAATTTACCTAAGCATCTTTGTATTCGTTAAACTGCCTGTTTCAAAATCACTTTTTAAATGGGGTTTAAAAGGACAGTCGAGTCCTATGAGTGATAGCAATCAGACGAAGTTCCCTTCCCACCACTTAGTATCTACCATAATAATTAAAGGCAAAACGAAGGTCAAACGACCTTTCAGGAAGGCAAAATTTAGTCGAACGAGTATTTGAGGGATAAACCTTACGTTTTACCATATGGCTACTTTTGCTTGGCATCTATTGCTAATATGACGGGTGCATAAAATATGTACACAAAAAACTTATGCACTCACAATGTTTAGAAACTTATCACAGGTTTCAAAGAAAATTATTAAGAAATTAATGTTTAACGTTCAAAGAAGTATTAGATCGTCAGCATTGCAGCATTGAGAAAAACAATTATTACAGAAATTTTAAAACTTTAATTTAATAAATAAGGTAAACTCTCAAATTCGTCCTGTTTAACGTCAGTATCTAAAACTTTATCCGTAGCAGATGGTCCGGTCCAAATCTTCAAAACTGTCGACGACTCATTTCCATTTTACTTACCGCAGAAACGCTTTTTCTTTATAGGAAAGGATTATAAAGCAATTAAAATGCTTAAAATCCAGTATTAAAAACTTTGCTCAACACGAATTTCCGAGAATTTTTCAACGGATTCAAAATTCGAAAGCGCTTCGTTTCGCTTCTCCAGTCTATTTTGTCTGAATCACAACAAGTTTCCTCGACTTTGCGTTACTGTGCAAACTCAATCGTTGTGCCGATTGTTCCTAAGACGATATTTGTTTCCCCACAGAATAAGTATTTAAAATAATGTTTTAAAATCTTGAACAATTGTACGAGAATATTGCTTTTATACAACAAAAGTATTACCGGACCCACTGTATATTCTTCCTGTCAACAACATAACTAACTTCGTCAAATGATGACTGCTGATTTTACTTACTTAAATAAAACTATATTATTTACTTACTCAAATATAACTTTTTACCTACATAGGTAACTAATCTGTAGACACCTATTCCCCATGATGATATTGCATTATTTCTTGAATATATATAGGTATATCTTATGTTTCTTAACAATTTCATATTTGTTGCTTAATTTGGAAAGACAATAATACGGTCTTGGAAACTCAGTCCATTCAAACAGAGTCATTACCCCTCGTAGGCGGTAAAACAGGCGGGAAAAAAGAGGAATGGCCAAAACAGGCAATAAAATAACCATTCAGCGAACTCAAGTTTGGAACTGAAAGTAATAAAACCGTTACGGCTGAATCTTTGGGCGGCCCTTTACACTTCAGAAGTGTTTGTTGTTAGAAAGTACGGAAGCAACCCTTTTATATGGAATGAATAGCCATGATGAATAGAATTTTTTATTATTTATTTAAACATTAGAGTTATTAAGATTTTTATATTCAAATTTTAGATCGCCGGGGTTTGAACCATGAGCGGCGGCGCTCTATAATATAAGTCTGTAGGTCTTCACCCTACTAGTATTTTTTTATCTTAGAATAGAATAGAGTAGAATAGAAACGTTTATTTCGACAAAATGCAGTCAGCGTACACAAAACATTAAAGAAAATACAGAATGAAGACACATAATGCGAAAAACGAATGCACTCAGCTTTGCCGTGGCGGTGCAGAGCCGCAACGCAGGTTTTCAATGCATTTAACAGATAACTCCCCCGAACTCCCAAAAACCACGATTACAGCTGACATTATTTGAACTAATCATGCATACAGTTACGACTTTAGCTAAGCAAAGCATAATAATTGTATTAATTTACGGCTACTGGTTCGTTTGTATGGCGATCACGAACCACTCTATGAAACTTGGCGAAGGCTTTTTGGCGGGGGAAAGTTTCCTAGCAACGGGCATGTCTCGCACATACAAATGACTGCCAATGGCGTGGCAGACGTCGATCCCAAGGAATAACACCGTAAAAGTCACATACGATAAAGTACGGTCTGGCGTCAGGAAATCCTTTGCCTTTTCAAGGAATATTTTGCTATTCTTATGCGAGTCACTTTTCTATTTTGTTTGGGACTAAATATGGGTGACCTGAATAATGTAAAGGTGAAACCAACAATCCACGCAAAAAATCCCGTAATTGACACAAAATAATCATTTTCAATTCAACAACATACAATAATAGGTATTTGTAGTTTAGGATATATTAGATTTTGTTAGATAACAGTTACATCAAGTTGGTCAACTCAACCAATCAAACAAAGATATGTTATAAGATTAGTATGAATGCTCAGATTTTTTTAAATTATCATTAAAATAATATAATAATGACATGTCAAATGGAGAAACTGTTATGAACGTAGAAGTGATATCTACGCAACTATACTGAATATCAGCATAACAGTTATGGTTTAAATGTGTAGAAAATATCAAAACAGCAGTACGGATAGTATGTTACCCTGCCGCTACACACTGCTGTGTAATGTAATGTATATCGTCGATGTATAAAATATATCGTATTATAAATTATTTCACTTGAAACAATTGCGCATATAATTCCCCTTTTCCAGTTTTCTGCTGCAATTTCGGCATGAAGTATTGCAAGCTTTTCCGAGACTAAATGCACCATTTTTGACAATGAAATATGTTCTAGCTGGTTAAAATTAATAGTGGGTTGAATAAGCAGCAGGCTAAGCAGGTAATACTATAAAGTAAAAATGCTGATAAACTTAAATGATTTAATGAGAATTAAAAAAAAAATCGGTCAGAGTCCTCAGCCGATCATTGATTTTGGTCCATTCGATACCAAGTGACATTGATGTCCTTAATACACATGACATCTATTCGTCTTGCTAAGCTAAGCTGCAACCTGTCCCACTGCTGGGCACAGTACTCCCCCACAGACAAATTTGTCTTGATTATGCTCTAGAAGTCTAGAGCATAATCCATCCCGCTGTTCCAATGCGGAATGGTGGAGGGATTAGTGGGCAACCCAGTCTTGAATGTACTCAAGCCGCCCGAAGGTCTTCGACAAGGCTAAACGATTGTTTTCTCTATTGAAAACAACCGGGACCGACGGCTTAACCTGCCCTCGAAGCACGGTACCGCCCATGGTTATAGACAAAGATATTTTGATACCAGTACCTAAGTAGCTAAGTATAGGGAATGGACACTTACTGAAGATCTGAGACTCAATATAAATGCTTTCTTGTCATTCCTTCTCGCACAGACTGTAAATCATTGTGACGAGGAGTTTTACATGGACATTTTGCATGGTTTTCTCGTGGTCAATGACTGACCCATGTAATAATCAGTAGCAGCCCAGATTTTTTTTAAACATTAAGTATAACAGACAATGTAGTGCAGCTGTAGAATATACCTAGACCGTTTCTAATTAGAAGTGACATTTTTATAATTGCTTGAACGAGAACATTACACTCGACTCGAGTCCCATTCGTGGTGAGAATATCTGGTTATTAATAAAACATTTTAAGGTACACTTCCATGAAGGCGACTGGCGATTGAAGACTATAATGTTAGTGAGATGAAATTTGTACTTATACTTATCTCCCTGAGTTCATGTCTGAATCTAGAAACTGGATTAACTTATTTATTTAAAGGGCTAATGGAAGCCAGTTTAATACATACCTACCTATGCCTCTGAGCCCTATGCTTCAATAAACTACGTAAGTATAAGGAAATAATCAACTATAGGTCACCCAGGAATATATGAGGGCAGCCATCAGGCCACTATATTCCAGATTAACATAGCAACACATAAATCCAATATTAAATTGAACTCCGCAACATGGCCAACTATCATAATATATTCCTGGGCGATCGATACCTACTAGATTTTACACCTGATATTTTAAATACATATCATAACCCAGTTTGGTAATACTTTTTACTGTAACTTGGGCTGAAGAGGTAGAAAATCACACTGTTTTTTTATTGGACAATTTTACAATAATTATCAGACTCTGATATAATACATGTTTTCCATTCAAAAAATATTCATAACAATCTTTACTTAAATAAGGATAATGATAATAGTCAAATAATAATCTTCACTCACACAGAATCGCAAAATCTCATGTCACTAACCAAAACTCCAACTTAAAAATTAAACAGCGCTACAAACGTCAGAAAAGCTTTAATTTATGTCTACTATTCGGAATACGGAAATTTCGTGGATTCTTTGCTTGATACTTTGATGCTATTTATACCTCCCACGGAAAGCTGCAATGAGTGTCCCAATTCGATAAGAAAATAAAAGTCTGTGATGGTTTTCGTTTCGACTAACAAATTATAGTTTTCTGACTTAACAGGTAAGTAATAATTTTAATAAATACTAATGGCTTTGAGTTGCTGACGTAATAAATATATAGTATAGAAGATCATGAGATAAACAAAGTTTATTGATTTTTATTAATGTACGAGTAAGATTGCAAACGAGCTGTGAACTGTGACTGAATATGAACAAGAATCTAATAGGGACTAGGATGGTAGTCCAGTTAACAGAGTAATAAGAACATTAGTTTAAAGGTAAGAAAATACTCCAATATTTAAAATCTCGTAAAAGATGCTACTGTAAAATAAAAAACAAGTTCTAAGTTAGATCGGTACCTACCTACTATTTCGAGCAAATTCTTACAGAATATTATGTAATAAGCATATTTATAATTATTGTCATAACATCCCACATACCACGGATCATTCGATCTCGTCAGTATCCATGAAATAACTCCTAATTAGCCAGAGTACCGTGTAATTTGAATACAAATGTTGCTAATTACTAAAACGACAAGGCGATTAAAACGGTATCTCTATGATTATCTCAAAACAAGTTCCGATATGCAGCAATATGAACGTGAATGTAATAATATCCCAGGTTCATTAGGCGATAATAGCAACTGTAGCAATGATTCACCTTCTAACGGACTTGCAGACGATATTCATTATAAGGTGGCGAAGGTTGTTAATAAATTGCCTTAAATTATTATAACTACAGAGATTTCCTCAGTTAAAACTAAATAACATTCCTTACCAAAATTAACTTTTTTAACTTACTCATATTGTTTTCAAATATATTAATAAATCAAGGGTTTTTATAACCAGTGTTATGTAGTTAGTAAAATTTGTTTAGTAAAATTTGTGAAAAATTGCTAAAAAATACTGAGCAATAACGAGGCCTGCTATCAGTCACCAAGGGAAATTTTTCACTGAAATTAGAGCAGGAAAACTGGCCGATATTAATCAGGATGGGCGTAAAAATAACATATAAAACAGGCAGAAAATAATATCACCATTTCATAAACTGAATCATGATAACTGATAAAAAGATAATGAACAAAAGAGATGATCAAACAAAAAAAATGAAACGAGTGTGCTTTAGACTACACACTGAAGTAAAACTTTTCCATCTATATGTATATTTATAGACACCACGGAACACAGAGAGAAAGACACCACCACAATGAGACAGGCCTTGAAGAATACTCATACATATTAATAAGTCTCTTTCCAAGTCACTAATAAATGAGGAGTAAAATGGTCTCTTCTTTAAAAGAGTAACTGGAAACCACACATTCCAACCGGAATTGTAATGTTTAAAAATCCATTACTCCACGATAGACATAGTACTTTGTACTTTGGTTACTTTTCCTTCATAAGAAAACATTCAGCTGATTTAGTTACAGTCCTCCTGTGTCGGGTATCGTAAACTCGAACCTGGCACCGGTAGGGGAAGTAGTTTTACGAGCTG
Source organism: Carterocephalus mandan (assembly GCA_018250895.1). Taxonomy (NCBI): domain Eukaryota; kingdom Metazoa; phylum Arthropoda; class Insecta; order Lepidoptera; family Hesperiidae; genus Carterocephalus; species Carterocephalus mandan. The sequence continues at coordinate 12,086 of DWTT01000192.1, read as the reverse complement.
CGCCCTCCGTTGGGTTAGTCCGACTTGATTCCTTGATGACAAAGACAATGTAAAAATTACAGATGAATGAATAAATGCCTCGTTGGTGAACTGACCGCAAGCGTGAGCTGTGCTAGAGATCCTGGGTTCGATTGCCGGTTGGAGAAAATATTATTGAGTTTTCTAACATGCAATTCTCTGTAGTAGCTTAGAGATTTGTGTACGGTGTATAGCAATAATAGCAATAATAGGCTCACCAACATGGGACTTAAATTTGTGTATTACACACAATGTTCCTGTCCTAACCCCACGGGGAAATACATGCGTGATGTTATGTTACAAGGTTTAATTAAAACGTAAAATATGATACGCCAGGGTCTGGTACAGCAGAGCAACCGAAAAAAACTATTAAAAATTCTTTCAACAACAAATAAAAAAAACAAATTAATATAAATTACAACAATTAGTTAAATGATCCATATTATAATCAAATAACATGTCAGTATTATACATATACTATGTAAACAAGAATGCACGGGCGTCTTGAGACATCCCCCCAGGCTCGTTGCAATTTTACGAGCGGCCGCCCTTAGCGTGGTACAGCCCTTGCAGGGTCGCCGTTAGTACCGCCATCGAATCTGAAAACACGCGGGATATCCTGACCAAGTAAAACTAAAAAAAAGTAATGCGGCAGTTGTCAAAATTCCTTAAAAAGATAAGCAGACGAGATAATTTAAACAACCATACGAACCATTAGGAAGCAATATTATTTTTTAATATTCTTCACAAAAACTCACAGCTACACAGCTAATTAAATGATTTTGATGTTTACCTACATCGTATTTATTATTTCATGTATGTATCTAGATTAAGAAAACTTATCGCTTGAAAACACACATATACGAGTAGGTACGTGACGTACTGGCATTGCATACACAGCGGACACGACTCCAATCGGACTCCAATCGGACAAAGGCGCCTAGTTCTTCAAAAATTAACAAAACTACTCTTATCGTTCAAGTCTCTGATTTTTATTTAACATGGAAACCCTGTTTGCACGCACCGCAATCCTTCGGCAACAACAGACTGAATAACGGTATAATTCCAACATTTCAAACCTTCACGGGGCGCTTTATCCATTGTTTCGGACTTTTCAGGTATTTTCACTCCATTCGCACGAAATGTAGTTCAGAATTTGTTCACGTTTCATTCTCTGTTCCTTTATTGCCCATATGTCAAGAGAATGACCTGAGCAGGTGCCCAACGTTTTTCAGTTTTGTTACATTTTAAGCTTGATGATTTGAACTCCCTCGAACTCCCCACTAGCTCGTGTGAGAAGTTTTTTATCAATGTATCTTACGTAATACAAAATCGACATGTTTAGTTCAAGCATTTCTATAAAAACTCCATCATACTTATTCTTAAATAAGAATTCCCATTTATCATCATATGCTGCTTTATAGTCCACGTGATGATGATTTATTATCTTACAGGTTATAGCGTTTATAAAAGAGCAGTCCAATTAAGCATCCTTTATAGGGCCTCATGCATAAAGATCAAAATAATCATAGAGTTGTCCATAATAGCTGCAGTCACCAACCGCGTCGCTGTATAGTGCTTAATGTGAATGAAAAGCTAACATTATATGGGTACGTATATGTGTTCTTTTGCTGCTTAAGGTAGGTACTACTCTTTTTCTTTGTTTTACGCAGACACCCTCAAAATTTATCTCGGGACATCTAGTGGGGATCTGGGATCTCTAATGTGAAGGTTACGTCCAATGCGATTCATTTCCAGGGACTATCTAATGTTTTGTTTTCAAATGCGTGTGGTGTGTTGCAAGTTTTTGCCAAGTTTTGCTCCTAATTATTATTTTAAATACATATTTATTATGTATTTTATTTTTATTTTTTATTATTATTGGTGAATGAACATACCTAATTCACCAGAAAATCCCATCTTCCGGAAAAACTTAATATCGCCTTTTTCTACCTCCAAAAACCAAAGACCGCTGAGCATTAAAAAATCTTTTACTTTTCCGGACCTATTCTTCAGCTAAAAACCTTTCTGTCTGAAAAGAAAGGAAACTGTTCTGTGTCTAGACACTATTGTGTAATTTCTAAATCGCGGACGCAAAGGCCTCTTCATATCACGGGGAAGCTCAGACAAGTCGGTTTGTATTACGTAGGCATGTCGTCAGTTTGGTATCACGTAGGTGCCTACCAAGCTACACCTGAAGGAACGTCCCTTCCTAAGCATTAAGGTTCCAAAAATGGATTTGCTACAAAACATCACAACATTCTATTATAAGTAATTAAAAATTGCTAAATATATGTATATCTACCTTTCATCCTTTCATGGCCAACAATTCTCCTCTCGAATGATATTGTAACATGGTCAAGTGCAAATTGGTATACCTATTCCAAATGCCAAACTATACAAAACTCTCAAGCATGAGATCATCCTCATATTAGTCATTATACCATGCCGCCATACTGTATAAAGCAGATGAATATAATTTCTAAAAACCGGGCCGATTTATGAGGTTACTACAAGGTAGCTTCTAATCTAAAGGTTTCGAATGGAAAGAACGAGAAAGAAGCGAAGAAGTGGTCGCAAGAGTGACTGTACGGGTCCTGGGATCGATCCCCGTGTCGAGCAACAACTACCTATTTAGTTTTTCTAACTTAAATTGGCCGGCAGCAGCTCAGTCTAGATTTGTGCCCGGTGTATGGCACTGGTGTGTGGTGAGCCTAATCACCACATTGGACCTAAACTTAAGACGGTGAGCTACACACCTGCACCACCTGCACCTACTTCTTCGGGGAAAACGTGATGGAAATATATTATTAGGTATTGATAGTGTGATGGTATTATATTATTGTTATATATTATTAATCCATTCATGCGTGGAAATTATAAAATTTACATGTCGACATTGTCGATTGTCGAAAAGATTAACTCCGTCTTCAGTGAAAAAAGTGGACCTACTCTGAAAATATAAGAAAATGTGAGTTAGAGTATGTTGCTTGGCAAGTTGTTATTGTCAATTAAACTAGATGGCAGGATATAAGTGCACGGGACGGACGGGAGCAAGCAGTTTACGTAAATGGCGTCCTCTATGATTTCAACACGTAGACACGTACTTTGTCTAAGAGTATAAAGTAGAGAGGAGGCCCTAACGAGAAGAAACGGAAACGTAGGCGAAGTTATCGACAAATCATAATTAATTCTACTTTATTCAAAAAATGATATATACATTGTAATTCGGCCGCAAATATTATTATTATTACATTAACAAACGTTCCTAAATTTTGCCGTTGCAAACGTTGCCGCATAACCGTGATACTAAGCTTTTACCATAGATTTACATACATATAATAGGCTTATGACATTAGATATGTACCAAGAATCACGAAAATAATTGGGACTACACCAAAGAAGTGGGAATAGTGGAGAAGTCCAACTTATATAAGTACCTATCTATTAATTCCAAACTTCCTAACTACTTCCTACTTCTTTGAAACGTACACCGATAAAGCCGAACAAAGAGCGTGGTTTAGAAATTAATCTGTAACATGCTAGATGTCACTGTGCAAGTTTAAAATAAAATGCAATGGTATAATGACGTAGCACAGCGCCATCTAGTGAAATGTTGGTTTATTTTTTTTTAGGCTGTCACATAAACGGTAGATTAAATCCAAGCTTACAAGTAGTATGCTATTTTCTTTGTGGTACTTTAGTCAGTGATATAATGATAATAACCTATAAATAGATGTGTACTAAATTTAGAATAATCTTCAACCTGTGCATTTAATCATCAATTAGGTGCCATCTAAGTATTAACTTATATTTTAAAGTCAACTTATCACTACGATCGCTTTGTATCATACCCACAGACTAATCTAATATGTAATAATGTATATCGAGTTTATTACAAATAAATTATAAATTGGATTGATTTTAACAAAGGAGAGAAATGAAAGCCTCAATATTTTTTCCAAATAATATATTTACTAATGCCAAATCAATCCTAAACACACATCAAAACAGACATAAGTAATAATATGCACAATCTCACTTAGCTAAGAGTAATAAAAGTAGTTATACTTTATTTTGTTTCGGAAAAAAATTGTAAGAATTTATTCTCCTTTATAATACTTGAAAAAACGTTATAATATAGTATAGTATAATTATTTTAAAGTCCGTTTTAAGGCACTTAATTAGTGATTGCCACGAAATAACAGAAGATAAGTACAAATATAAAATGTGAAAAATGTCTGCTGATGGCACAAAAATGTCTCAATAAAGAAAATAGATAATTTTCGTTTTGAAACATATTATTATTAATATTTATATGCAGACAAACAAATTTGTACGATAGGTATAAGTTTTATTTCATCACAATATTTTACAAATATAATTCATACTGGTAGGTCCTAGATTTGAATATGTCAAAGCTTATGGCGATTTATCTCCTACATTTCCCGTAAATGCGTGTTGTTTGTACTGATATTTAAAATAATTCTTATAACTCAAGCCCAGGTTTTGTTCCATAAACTGTCATAAACCTAAAAGCACACTTTTTTAGAGACCCATCAAATTATTCATATTATTATTTTTTACTCCGCTCCGTTACTTTACAACTTCTTTCAATGTGTATCTACCTAATTTATTATATTTAATCTCTTTAGTATATAAAAATTGATGCTAGAGCAGCACTAAACTCTACAAAAACGCTATTTTATTTAGGGAAATGTTGTGAATTAAGGCTTTTTTGTTTGATAAGGAAACAGATATTTAGCACCGAGTATCGTGAGAAGCTCGTGAGAATTTTGAGAATTTTCCATTCACACACTAATGCATGGTGATAAGTTAATAAAAAAAAAAAAGAGATGGAGATTCGAGAACAATAAGAAACGGATTGAGTCAGATAATAAAAAATAAAATATTTTTGTAATATAGGTACCTACACCTGTGTAACCTTTCCTTGTATCTAATAAAAGTTGGTAGGTACATAGGAAAAACCATTGAAGGTAAATGTAGGAAGAATCAAGTTCAAATATGATTTAAGCTCGTGTAAATTTCAGTGTCATACGATAATATCCTCTTTAAAATATCTTTATCAGAGAACTCTAGGTATCGTTTGTTTAATTATAACCGCAATGTGAGGAAACTCAACAAAATTAAGTACTTAATACATGAAGTAATCATGGACGGAGAGTGTTACCTACAAAGGGATAACCGAGTGGAAATACCTATATGATAAGGTCTCATTAGCATATGGGTAATCATTTAATACATTTTTCCCTTGATTTATCAAGTAAAAAAGAGGATACCTTAATTGTATTCAGTGTTTGCAATTAGAATCTGTAAGAATATATATTCCTTGTGTAATGGTGTACCACTTACTAACGCGAAACTAAGCAAGAGGTTCACTTTAATTAGATTTAGAGTGCCGCATTCAGAATGCACATTTTATGCCTTTTTCTACCTTTTATGTTAAACGATATGAATCGGTTATAAACTCATGATCAAAAACAAAATAATGTGCCTTATAATATCTTTTATGACAAAAATTTCTATATTTTTTCATTAATACCTAATTTTTATTTTAAAATTATTGCTTGATGAGGCTAATGCGACCTAAAAGTGACCTTAGAAACTTAATAGCTCACTACGTACGAGTAAGTAATATGGAAAATGTTACATAACATTTGAATAATGAGAGTTGTTCAACAACAAGAATATTCCTATAATGTTTCTTTTCTTAGTAATAGTAACGCCAAATCCTTAATATTTTATCAATAAAAGCACTTAATTACTACGCAATAGATTCCGTTATAAAAAATTAGATCTTTATAATTATTATTTCATATAGTATATCAATATCCAAAAACAATTATAGAGAATATTATAATTTTACTCAAGCAACATAGGTGATATTTATTTATCATTAATCTCAATATCAGATCTCTTAGATAGTGCTATAGAGCGCTCGACCAATCTTGAGACGAGCCTTTTTACAATAAAATATAAATTTGTGATAACACATCTATTGCACTAAGTTAATAACAAATATTGTAAAAATTATTGCTTTTTAACACTTTACGTAAATTATATACACAACAATTAACTAATATGAATATTATATATTTCCTTGCTACTCTGGAAGTATAGATGTTATCTAGAATTTAAATGGCTTTATTCACCTGCTAATATTTTTTGTTGCTCGAACTAAAACGCTGAAAAGGTGTTTCGATTAAATTTCAATGTAGAAAAATTAACACCAGAGATTCTCATACGAGATTTTAGGCATGGCTCAAAAGTAAACCTAATTTAAACTAACTCCTACGCACGAAATTATAAAAGTTGATTAAATGGAGATTACTATCTACTTACAATATGATAGCTCAAAAATGATGATGATATAGTTTTTTACACTAACATTTAGTAAAGTTAACAATAATTTAATATTCTCTACCTTTACTTAACTATTAAATAATGATTTAACAAATTTCATAGAACCGCAAGGATTAAAAAATTGTACATTAATTATTAAGGCACTTAGGATGCACTAATATTCGATTTGTAATGCACAAATGTTAAGCACTATACCTACCTAAAATTATAAGAATATAATGTTTGTTACCTACACTGTCAAATGACATCCTAAAAACAATATTAAATATTTCGTGTACATACTGACCCATTATTTAACTGAAATATTAAGGAAGACTTTTCAATTTAAATAACATCTTATATGAGTATAACTTACACTTTAAATGTTTTTGAAATTCATTTTGACATTACATTAATATATAGTCTTTGGTTTTAAAGTATATAATGTATTGCCGAATGAGTCAGGATGTAAGAGGGTCAATAAGTGCACGAAAATGTAGCCTAAGGGAGACTTATCTTTTGAAATCGGTCAAAACCGAAAAAGCAGTGTAGCAACTTTGTTGACAAATTCCAATTTTTACTTACGCATTGAAAAATTAGTACTTATGCCAATTCTGTTTCATTCCACGAATATAAGGCAAGGCGAAGGTCTTGTACGGCTCAGCAACATATATTAAATGATTTGTGGATTTTGTACCATAAACGTAACACTATAAGAAGTATATCTTCCACTTTGATTAAATACATACCCAATTTCACGGCTATTTTATATAAATTCTGATAAATCAGAATTTTGATTGGCGCTGATTTTACCAAACACCCAAGTGATCGGATTAGAACAAGTGTTCTGATTGCAATATTTTGACATGCAAAATGCTCACCGTAGTATGTGATATACACTTAATATATCAAATGTTTGTATTTAATTTGAAATTAAAATTTCAAACAAGAAAATATTTGGACGGCGCTAAATATGTGAAATGATAAATTGTCCGTTTCAAGTTCATTAATAATAATTTATACGACAAGTATAACCATAAAATAGCTAATAATAAATCAAATTACAATACATTTAGCGCCGCGTAAGGTAGTCAGGGTAACCTAACAACACTCGTGCTTAAACAACAACACGATAAAGCGACAACAGAAGTACATGTTACAATACAGTAAATATAGTCGATGGCGTGTGCCACTTCAAAAATATTATAAAAATGTTAATAAAGTTCATTATGTTATAAACATAACAGGCATATAAATGTTAATAGTTAGACTATTAAAATACATAGTATATGTTAACGTGAAAGGCCCAACAGCTATAGCTACATGTGGTCGATGTTCCGATGAATATGTTACGCGACGACATAGGGTTCTGGCGCGGCGGCCGGCCGTTTCTCCTGTTAGTGCCTCGGCGCCATTAGCACTCACCTAGCCGGGTTAACGAGAAGAGAGAAAACAGAATGTTAGTATCGATCAAAATGACATGGTCCGACTACACGCGTCCGCTCAAAGCGAGCTCGATTTAAGGCTGTCGTTCGCTGCCCGCGCCGGCGTGTGACGAAAAACTCACGGTGTTAGGTATTATTATAACAATCTCTATGCAGAAGGGCACTGAGGCGACAGGATAGTTCACATGGACTCGAAAGAACTGATCGAACTGTATGACTCGATGCGCGGGACCGGCACGACATGCAGCTAACGAAAGCGATTAATCGTGAACTCGGATTGATGAGACTGGTGTACGGAATTTCAATAAAATAAAAAGATTTCAACAATATACTCTAGGGGAGGCTATCAGGCATTCGTGCCGCGCAAATCATTCTCTTCGTGGTCCAGTTAAAACAAATTTTACATGGGTCCTCTCATAATTAGTTTACGCAGTTAATGGTTGAAAATGTTAAAATAATTTAGTATGATAATGAAAATCTACAATATAGGATTAAAATGCCCAATAGTTCCCAGACGAGCAATGCTTGACACATATCGAGCGCTGCGCCCATCTCGTGCGGATGCTTCAAGCACTGCCCAGACAAACAAGCATAGGTAAAAATTTATCACTTATGTATAACCATAGCACCCAATGCAAGTATGTAAGTTATTCAACACATCGCTGCATAATTCGATATAATTGTAGATATATGATAGCATTCTCTTAAAAGTTGTTAATTTGTTTGTGATAACGTATCAATATGTCATTACATATTTGCATGTTAGTGACTCATATAATATAAATACATAGTTACAGATAATCTGCAAGTGACAATAGCAGTTATGACAGTGCACTTCAGTAATTATTATGTCAACAAACGGGAACTTGGCCTTGTGGAGTTGCATGTTAGTCGTGTGAGGCTACAACTTTTCAGTATGACTGCACGTCATCAACTTTATCGACTCATATCATTACAAAAATAATCAAAATAAATATTTAACATTTTATCGCGGTCCAGCTAAAAAGAAAACGCTTAGGGTAAAATTCAGACAATTTATTGCAATGTATACCTTTTTCTGAAATGCATTAAATATTTACAATCAACAAATGAGATAACATTTTACACATACACCGCCATATTTTTATTGTAATTGATATATTGGATAGCAATCCACTCATTATAATCCATTTCATATAAAGCGTGATAATATGTAAACGGCATTTGAATGCCCTTTTACATCCACAAGGACACAAGTGCAATTATTCCTAATTATAAAAATTTAAACATTCTTATACGAAAGTAATAAGGCAAAAAAAGAAACAACTAGCCTAAATTTCCTCATATAAAAAACTTATACTGACTAAAAACTTGTGATGATTAAGAAAACATTAAGTCAAAGGATAGGCATTTTGTATAATACTGGATCGATGGCACAATTTCTGAAAATGCTTCCCTTTGACTAATACTGGGCGAAACTCGGGAAAGAAGGATTTCACAACCCGAAAGTAGCACCTGCTGTATATTATTTGGCAAAGTTGAACACAAACAAATGTGACTTTTCTAATGATAAATAAACTCCAAATAAATTAATAACAGAAAATGTATCTGACATCCTTCTTCCCTCGCTAATATTTCTAAACGATACCCGAAAGGACATTATTCGCACAGATAATATAGACTACTCGAGACTCATTGTCATGTTGTGATAGTTGCAACCCCGCAATTAAAACAAAGATATTACGACTCTGGCAACACCATAGTGTCCCCAAACAAAATAAGTTACAAACTTCACATCACAACATGTTTAAAAAATCTATAAAAAGAAAGTATAAAAATCACAGTTTAAAATTATGCAGATTCACTTCAGATCCGGTATGAAGTAGTGATGGGCATAACACGTCATATTCCTATTTAACTACTCGATAACTAATAAGTACACAATAATAGTAATAATAATAAATAGAAAAAGGACACAGAGAGACAATAAAGCAAAGGCACCCACGCATTCTTACTGATGAATATGACTGCTAAAATGTATCTACGACAAACTTCCGTGAATCATACTTCAACCGTGAGACATGAAGCTCTAAGACGAACAATTTCCGTACCTTAAATATCAAAAATTAATAAAAAGTTATATAAATCAACGACAGCTTCAATGAGATTCCACAAAATAATACGTTTTAAACAAGAATAATATATAAACTGCTTATCACACTTAAGGGTATAAAAATAAACGTTTGATATTCTCATACATCGTGTACGTCATGTGTTCGTCTTAGAGACACCGATTCTAAGCAAGCGTATTCATCGTAAGCATGCGCGCGTTTTCTCACCTTTTCAATTGGGAATTAGGGCGCCGGTAAGGCAGTGCGCTGATAAGGGTGCTCCCTCACTTGCGCTAGACGGCCCGCCCTCCGCACGACACCTAGCGGCATATTCACATTTAACAAATAGGTCAAAGCAGAGCATTTTATTCAACCATAATATAATTACTGCGTTTTGCATCATATGATTGGTCAACGTCAACAATGGAAAATCCTATTACTTATTAGATAAATGATAAGTTTTAAGCAAATTCAGTTCTTTTTGAAGTTTACGGGATAATACCATCGAGCAGATGAAGAAATTATTATTATCTATGCCCTAGGATACTTATGTTTTTTATTAGATAACATAGTATTATGCAGTATATTTTGATGGTTTGATATTCAAAGTGAACTAAATGTGCAATTATCGAAGATAGCTTTCAAAAGATGGAGTTTTGATTGTGAAAGAAAAACATACAAAACTTATGCACAACAATGCCCAGGCGATCTTTGACTTTAAATGCTGAAATAAAATTTAATTATTATCAATTTCATAAAAACTCATCTCTCTTAACTACATTTATCGCGGATAGTATGTAACACTGCCAAATACTCGTCTATGTATTATTTTTTCTTTTTAATTTATAATTTACTTTGGCAGTATTACTTATATCTACTATTAAGCTTATCTACGCTTAAAGATTACCTATATATATTTTATTGCTTTGGAAAATTAACAATATAAAACTTTTTATATCGGGCAAATAGCAGACCCGGTTAAGGTACAGGTAATGGCTGGCATAATAAAATTGTTGTAAATACTCTGACTCGATAAAATAAACAGATTTATAATCAAAGAATCTACGCAAAATACGGCTGTATACTCATAAAGCTCACTCTTTTCTAAACTAGGTAAAAATCTTTAAAAGATAATAATAATACTTAACCTATGGTATGTCTATAAATAAAGAATATGGCTAATAAATTACGACATAGTTACATATTATATATTGTATAATAATAAAATAACATTATATCCACGCTTCCGCTGTTGTTCAAAATGTTATAATATTATTATAGACGTAATGTATATTTTGTTGCATAGAATGTATCGTTGCGGTTTTTGTGTGTTCTTCGCAATTCTTATACCGACTTGTTCTACTGTAGCTAGCAGTTAAAGACTATAATTTCAGTGGAAAAAACTTCTGCAGTTTTATATGTGAAAACAATGGTACCTACTCATCTAAAATGTTTATCTTTGCCAGATCTACCAAACTAATTACCATTGTTTCAATAGGTTTTAATTTTTTACATGAAGTTTAAGAAAAAATACATTTATGAAGATTAACTTTCAAACCAAAAAATTTTCCATTAAATTTTTCATCATAGTTTGGTATTCATGGAACAAGTCAGTAAAAAGTCGTATTGGTTAATTGTTAAAATATTAAATGTGTATTGTTGGTTTGTATAATTCAAATCGTATTTGGTCCCTTATGCTTGTAATCGCTGAAAAGCTCGTTATCTTCATTCAGAGATTTTGCGGTTAATAAAAACAAATTTTAATCGTTATTCACATACTGAAATTCTAGAAAAATGGTTATAGATGTATGTACATGCATCAATTTAAGATAAAAAGTATTATTCCAAGTCCAAATTTGTATGCTTGAATTATATGGATTTACATTAACAAAAGGTTAATAGATTAGTTAAGTTACAAGCATGGGTTATCACAAGATATATGAAATGACGGATGCTGCCTAATGCAATTACCATTGAAAATAAAGATAAGTAAATGTGTATATCAAATATAAACTATGTCTTTGTATACATAACATGGGTAACTTATTTTTTGTTGGCAGTCTTATTCAAGTTAAAATATCCTCCATCAAGAAAATCGCTTAAGACTGCCATATTTCATATAACGATAAAATATAATTTGTAATAAATAATTTATGTTTATGATTAAAAT
>DWTT01000191.1:0-18870 GCA_018250895.1 Carterocephalus mandan | reverse complement strand
GTGCGAAATAAGAATGCGTTTTCAACGTATTTTTTCTTAATTGGAGGAGTATAGTACATCAGTCTACGGCGAGAGTTAGTTCTGGTGCATCTAAAATTGAGAAGTAGAAGGAGAAAAGGAGAATCCATATATCCATTCAGAATCTTATATAAGAAAATTTGGTCTCTCTCAGCTCGTCTCTTTGAAAGGGTTGTACTGGTACTGATTTATATTATATTTCTGATTTATAATATATAGTTTGAATATTTTTCAAGTTTAGCTTCTTGAATCTTGTATTGCGGGTTCCAAACAATAGACCCATATTCTAATAAAGATCTAACATATATATTAAAAAGAACTGTTAGGGTTGAACTACTCTGAAAATCTTTGCTTGTTCTTAGAATAAAACCAAGCATGCGATAGGCCTTCGAAGTAATGTGGTTAAAAGTAATTTTGTTGTCTAAAATTATCCCTGGGTCTTTTACCTCCTCCTCTTGTCGTAGTAAATCTATATATTTTTCGGTCGGAGGGCACTGTTCGTTGCTGTTTGGTGAGAGCTGCTGAATACTGGCCTCTATTAATAACACCCAGTCCATCTTGTGGACTGAAAAGGTCAGGTGCTTTATTAAATCATGAGTCTCAATAGCTTAGAAATTATACCTGTGCTTATTTCTTTGATATTGTGCTTTCTACTCTACTCTTTTATGCTTTCTTCGGACTTTTCGAATATTTTCAAATACTGTTTTTTTTAATTCTTACTACATTTATCTTTTTTTTAAACTATTTATGACCTACTGTGATTTTCACCCCCTTCAGAACGTCGGATTAATTTGAAACTTTGCACACTTATCGACGTCAATGCAATAATTTAAAAAAAAAGTGACATTATCCTGACCAGGATCTTCAGAATTGGCGATTTTCAGTTAATAAATAAAATTAATTAATTAAGGTCAGTGGAAATATTATACTAGTGATTTGGTTTTTTTTGTAATTTTAATGGTAAAATTAATCATTAACCACTAACCCCTCCACAAATCCGCATTAGAGCAGCGTGGTGGACTAGGCTCAAGACCTCCCACGTTGGGTCTGCGGGGGAGACCGTTCCCAACAGTGAGACATCTATGGGTTGTAGCTTGTAACAAATTACTTACCAAGCAATAGTAAGCGAGGCAGTAGGCTAGAGGCACGGTGGCGGCATCTTCCAGACTCCAGTGCGTCGGCACCGGCCACAGGAGCTCCGGGATAGCCTGCACGTGGGAGCTCACTGCGCCGGAGTCCACGAGGCCCATCACACCCATTCCTCTGCGCAAGAAGAGCAAATATTTATTGCGTTCATATGTGATGATGATGAGGATATCCTAGACGTGTCCGTCTACCTACAGCGACCCGATGTTAGCGCCTGGCATGCGCTCGAAGGTGGCTAGCGAAGTCAAACTTTGTTTTAAACTTTTAAACGTAAGTTGGCAACTGTCACAGTAAAGTTGACCAACATCATTATCGTTCATATTATGTGTTATATTGATAGCATAATATTTAAAATATATTATATAAATCAAAACCGCCTACCGCTACCTTTCACTATCTCAAGGGTTGACTGGTAGACAATGCCTACAGGCATTAAGTCCGCCCATTGATGACTACAATAAAGCGTTAAATAAATAAATAAATAAATAATAACTTACTCCTGACTACTGACTCAGATGAAAAACCGGTCAAATGCTAGTCGTACTCGCACACGTAGGGTTCCATACAAATCAATAAATAAATAAACGCTACACACTCACACCACCGCGGTAGACCTAATTTTGTGAAAATTTCAACTGTCTACCTCTTACGAACCTTTGAAGAAGACGGCAGGAAATCATTCACGGGGAATCATCATCACAGGATCGATGGAGTGGTGTAGATTGAGGGAGACCTATCCAGCAGTGGAACCTAAGGGCTGATGTATGGATGGCAATAGTGTCCTGCCTTCAGGATGCTGTTGGGGCTATTTTTTCCCTTGAACCTTGGCATCACTACAGACTAACAAACTTTTTATCAGTAAGTTGAAGAAGAATTGGTAATTGAAGAAGAAGTGAATTTGTTGATTTATTTACCTTTCAGTAACTCCACTAAAGTCCATTCCATAGCCTTCAGCAGAGGATTCAAATGGAAGCAGCCCAGCAGATTTTTTGGCGTCCAGAACGTTCAAACCAGCATAATGGACCTGAAAATGAAGATGTGAGAACATAACAAAATGAGAGATTTTAAAGACCCGCGGTAGACCTAAGTCTGTTTTGCGGTGGTGGTCAAACACAGAAAACCACACAATTTACCATTCATGACCCGAGTATAAATATTTATCTGCGAAATAATATTTACCGGGAATTAGAGTGGCCTATATATTAACCTATCCGCAAATCTGCATTGAAACAACTTGGTGGTTTCTCTAGAGTTAGACCTTCCACAGATTAGTCTGTGGGGGAGGCCCGTGCCAACAGTGGGACGTGTATAGGTAGCAGCTTGTATATTAACCATGAGTATGAGTAAAAACTTTACCAAGTTGCATCCAAATCCTATCCTATCTAAGATAATACTAAATATTGTAATTATCTTAATTGTACTAAATATTGTAATAAGCAGGTGGCATATAGGGTGATTCTTGGCATACACGATTGGCTGTCTCGTGTCGGTCCTGATAATGTCATGGTCATACTGTACATTTTACTGTACAAATTAATTTTTATTTTAAAAGAGTACCGAGAGACTTTTTTCTCTCTCGGCCTACACTAAGGCATAGGATAAGAATATTGTAAATTATTCTTCCGAAAGCCGATGACCAGATAGTCTATCGTGACTTTAGAGCTTAGTGGTATGTAATTATTGTAAATTAGCCTTAAGGCAGGTTCGGCGCCCGTGTAGAATTAGCTATTCATTCAACGACGATCAGTTTAGGATAGCATTATATCTCTTTTCTTTATGTACTTAGTTTGTTGTTACCTAGACTTTCGTTAAGAGTGTCCAATCACCTCATAGCGAAATAAATTATTTGACTGACTATCCAAAGCTTATGACACCAGGCAAAAGTTAAATTCTTGACATGAAATGTGTTACCTTGATAGTGACTCCAGGTGTTCGCGGAAGACGTGTTTGTACCCACTGCAACGACTCCAGCTTGCCAACAAGCTGCTGCAACGTTTCCTCACCTTCCATACCACTCGCACTGTGACGGGGTTCCATGAACTCGACGAGGGAGACGCTCTACGAAAGATTGTTAGTAAAGTAGTAGTAGTAAATTTCATGGTCAGTTCTAGACTTCAGAAGGCTCGTCACACTGTCGCGGTCGGTCCGGCTGTTTTCTTCAATTGTAAAATATTAGTTGAATTGTATTATTGTATGTAATATTATCGTATTGTAAATTATTAACACTCGTCGAAGACCTTCGGGTGGGTTCAGAACAATCGATATTGGGTCGGCTACTATCCCCTCCACATTGGAGCAGCATGGTGGAGTATGTAGACCTCGTGGTAATGACAGATACTCTTGGGAACGTCTTTTAGTGGGGCCTCTATACGTAACCACCACAACCCAGTCATTGGGTTCAATCTGTTTGGCTCGGGTCTCCTCTCAGAATGGGAGGGGTTAGGTCATAGACCATGCTGTCCTAGTGCAAATTGGCAGACATCACACGACTTGTTTGAGGACTATATGGAGATGTCTCAGGTATGCAGATTTTCTCAGACTTTTTTTTTTTTAATTTGACATAAGTAACTCACAAAACGAATCAGTGTGTGACGCTTATATTTGTACCCACTAGTACATTGTACTTCCCATTGTTTTGTCACCGTCCGTATACGTTATAAGTAACATACGTAAACCAGCTGAAAACTATAAGACCAAGTTATAATTTATCAAACATAGCTCAAGCTTCGAGTTAGTAACTAATTCCTTACGTCAAAAATAGTAGCGTCACGCCCAAGCATCAAAGCTCCTGATCCAGTTAAATACGTGGTCGACTTTGAAGATTCGTGAAATTTAATGTCTTCTATCAAGATCCCACCACAACTGAAATACAAAACATATTATTTTAATGTCAAGTTAAACGGCTTCGTCAAGTGTATTTAAATGTGTATTTTAATTTTGACTTAGTAGTCACACCTTAAAAAACTAATTGATCGAATTAAATTAAAATCCAAACTGTTTTATGGTCAGGCAACAATTAAGGCCCATATATTTTTTTGGTTAACTTAATTAGCTTATCCTTTTGTTATGATTAAAGTGTTTACTTACTTACTTACTTATATTAGTTCCTAGGTAGCATACCTATTAAGATTCTACATAGGCTCTACCAGCCACAGCATCTATTCGTTTATCATTCAATGATTATTTAAGGGTAGATAAAGGAGAAGAAAACGGGACTACGAGAGGACTTCCTAATTTTTCTAATATTATTATATTTTTTCAATTATATTTTCATCAGTAATATCAGCTCAAGCTGCAGTTATCTCTTTCGCACGCTAAGGCGGCGGTTGGTCGGAGCTCAGCACGAATATTTATGGTTAATAATAATTTTCAAATGTTTCGGTTGCCCGATATCCTCTTAAGTACATGACTCACCTGGTCAATTGGTTAGTTTCAAGAAACGTAGCCGTCATAATATCATCACAAATTTTTTTTTGTACTTCAGGTTCGATAATCATTTCGCTGATAAACTTAGGATGAGAACAGCAGTTGCTGTTATTCTGTGAATGTCTCAAATTGCTAAATTGGATAAGACCGTCAATAAAAGTCACCCAATTATCGTTCCACATAATACGAGCCTCGGTGAGCGATTCATTGGAACTGTGAATGCTTCTGAAGCAATCCCTGAAAATGATTAACAGTTTTAATAGCTGGAATCTACAAAAACTAATTAATATGAAGCAGGATTCTGAAGTATTTTCGGAATGTACAAGCAGAATCTATCTGGCTCACCGAAATAATTACTTACTTATAACAAAAACAATCTGAAGAAAAATGATTGTAAATCTCGTTTGAAGTGATCTCCAGACATTGACTCCCTATGACTTCTTTGATGATTTTCTTTTCAAGCAACTGATGAATAAATCCTGATGCTATTCTTGAATTCATGTCATCCATTACCTAAATAACAATGGATAAATTACGTTATTACATTACAAGAAGCGGTTGTCACACGATTTGTGTCAATAGTATTAAGTAACCTCGGTCTCGGCTGGAAGTTACATGGGCCGCTAATGGTAACATCCAGCTTCGGAGGGAACGCTAAGCTCGTGCGGCTTTAAACTTCCAACAATTGGATTGCCACTAACCATTCCGCAAACCAGCATTGGAGCAGCGTGGTGGAAACTCCAGGCCCTGTAGAGGGAAGCTAATATGTTGCAGGCGTTTGTCAGTAAGACGTCCCATTCTGTAATCCAGCTAATATAAGCAAGCTCATAACGAATTATTGATCGAATCTCAAACCTTGAAGTCATGCGCTGACGCTACAGAGACGAAAATTTAACATTCAATTACCAAGTTGTCTGCCAATTCCCGCTGGGCTAGCGTGATGGACAATGGTCTAACCCCTCCAATTCTGAGAGCAGACCCAAGCGCAACAGTGGGACAGTGAAAGGATTGTAGTGGTGGTGGTGGACAAAGTTATTAGGTAAATTCGGGGACTGTAGTATCAGTGATATTACCTATCTGATATACCTTCGCACAGCCATAACTAAGGGAGATCTGTAGAATCTATCTAAGATAAGAAAAAGATCTATACTGCCCCTTTATTCGAGGTTTGTAATCCCCGTGTAGCGTCCACAGCATAATGGCCCACATACGAGTAGATTATATGTGCTATCGACAGATTTAAGCAAGGTCGGTTTGTGGATGGATGACCACTAGTGGAATGAGCGCTACCGTGCTTCGGAGGGTACGTTAAGCAATTGTTAAAACAATCGTCAAGCGGAAGACCTTCGGGTGGCTTGAGGTCATTCGACACTGGGGGGTAGCACTAACCCAGTGGGGTATGCACTATACCTCCGGCAGCTGCGTCTATGGGATGTAGCCAGATAATGCCCGTTTGCTCACCTCGAACCTGCCGTTGCCGCGGTGCAGCGACACCGTGAGCCGCAGCTGCCGCCGCTCATGCAGCACTGGCTGTGCATGCAGCATGACCGTACGGAATACTACAGCAAGTTCCTTGCGAGTAGCGCCAAGGGACATGGCAAGCGTATCCCATACCGCTACCAGAGTTGCAGCGAATGGATACAGGATCTTTCCTTGATGAAAAAAATATGAGAAGAGTTAAAATAGTTTATTTATTAGTTAACTGCTTTGTTGGTCTAGTGGTCACAAGCACGACTGCTTAGTTAGATGTTCTAATTTTGATTGGTCGCCCGATAGTAAGGCAAATCACGTGACGAAGGTCACCATTCAAAACCAAGACGGCGCTGTCAACACTTCCTAGCGACCAATCAAAACCAGCTTGATACAATAAACGCAATCCAAGTGATTCACGAAATTAATTCTGGGTTGAATCCCAGGTAGGTAGACTAACTTGAAATCCTACTCGTGGCACAGAGTCTGGATTTGTGCCCGGTGTAGGACTCACCACTACCTAGGACTTCAATATAACTGGTGAAAGGTACTTACCCCTTGGGAAACATATAGACGTGATGTTTATTATTTACGTTATTCATTCATCAAATCGTTCGCTAAGCTTTATCAAAACACTGCAGACATCACCGTTACTTGCAAGCGAGTAGACTTCTCAATATCGAACTGAGGCCCTAATTTTGAATCTCTTTAAGCCTCTCGTTCCTCTTTAGGACTAATTGGACGTGACCTGGACTAGCCTCATACTAGAGTGTGGGTTAAAATGCAAGCGGCATGCACCAATTACTTAGACCACCATAACCACCACGCTGGCCAAGTGCAGATTGTCAGACTTCACATGCCTATGAAAACATTATGGAGAACTGTCAGGCATGTAGTTGTAGGTGTCCTCGCGATGTTTCCTTCATCAATACAGCAGATGACATTTAATTTGTTACATCGCACATAACTGAAAAAATCATTGGTTCGTGCCGCTTGGATTTGAACTGGATCCACTCGAGTGAGAGGCGAGTTCGACAGCCAGTGCTGTCTGTTTGCTGAATAATTACCTCCAATAACGTGACCTTGTAAGTATTTGTGCCCAGCTTCGTGCGTCGATACAACAATGCTGGAAGCTGCTGCCGATACTTTAGATTCTGACAAATACAGCGGTAGGCTCCTGAAATAAATTATTTGTTTTTGATTTTGACTTTGACTTTAGTACCAAACAAGTACTTAGTAGTTCGGGACGCCTACCCCGCGTCCGCGAACCGTTGGCCGACTTTAGGAAAAAATACTTATCAGGCTCTGGAATTGTTTGCGGCATAGCTCACCATGTCTCCGTATGGACCCACTCCATTAAATGGGACAGCATTGGTGTTTCAGTGGAAACGGGGAATTCAATTTTTGGATACAACGCTTGAATGTTTGGATTAATCCCTTCGATGTAGAGCCTGAAAAGTCAACAAAAGTCATTAAAACATAATGTGCGACATTGTATGTGTTCAGAGATTCAGTTTTACTTTTTTTGGCGTATCACAATATTAAATGTCTGTTTGGTTCTAATTTCAGAAACTACTGAGTGAGGGTTTTAGAAGTCCAAATCCCATAATTCCATCTCCTACGTCGCTTGCACGACCTTTGAAACAGACATTTGACTTCTTAAAAACATTACAGAGAAGACAAGTCATTGGTGACTGCCGTTACGATTTGAGCCCGGACCCCTCGAGTGAGAAGCGAGTTCAATAGCCAGTTGTAAAAGAGGGGTTAGCCACTTACTTGCCGATAGCCTCGAGGAGGAAGATAACTTTGTCGGTTTGTTCGCGGCGGGTGAGCGGTATGTTGGTACAGGTGGTCAGGGCCCGCTTGAAGATAGCCTGCAGCAGCCCATGCGGAGCCACCTCCACCAGGATCGCTCCCGAGGGAATTAGGCTAGATGTCTCCTCAAACAGCACTGGGTTCTATAAAAAAATCCATCACAACCTATCACTCTCACCATCTCGTCGCCGACTATGGAATTACGCAGACCAAAAATAAAACATCTATAACAGTTGTCGCCATACCAGTAGGTTGTTTGTGTGGTATTCCGCTGAGGAGTACTTCGCCTTGGGATCCTCCCACTCATCCATTGGGATGGAGGTGGAAAGCCAGCGTTCACTCCGCTCTTTTGGCGTTTTTATCACCTCCTTCAAATACTTCAAAAGGCCAGGTCCTAAAACGGAAAACATTCCGATTCTACATAAAGAAAAACCGTATATTTCAAGAGTTTGAAGTTTATATCATTTATATCATACCATCACGTCTTTATTTCCCCGAAGGGGTATGCAGTGGTGTGTAGTACCTACACCCTCTTTTCACCATTTATGATTAGTTCCCATGCCATACACCGGACACAAATTCAGACTCCGAGCTGCTGATGCTCCGGGCATTTGAAGTTAGAAAAACGCAATAGTTGTGGCCTGACCCGGGGATTGAACCCACGATCTCTACCTTAGCAGTCACGCATGCAACCACCAGACCAACGACGGAGAGTTTGAACTGAAAGTTCAAACTGTACTTAGAGAGGGAACACCTGGACTAAATTGATGGTAACATTATAAAGATATTAAATTTACAGGTCATAAATTAAGAACGCGGGTCACTCCAAGGTAAACCAAATAAATACAATTGAAGTACCCTTTTCAAATCATTATTAAAAGGCCTTGTCTCTTAGTTTGTTGAGATTGTTTCAGGAGATTACAGTCATATTCTGAAGTCAATCTAAACAATTCTGTGCCATCATCATCATCATTGATTAGTGCTTCAATACATTAATTACCTGCATCAGCGATGTACCGCGAGTGATATGCTATATTCGAACACGGAACTTCCTTCGCGAAAATACCCTTTGAGACCAAGCTAGTCACGAAACTTCGCATGGCTTCCTCTGGACCGGAAATAGTGCATGAGTCCGAGCTATTGTGACAAGCCACTTCGATTTCCGGAGGACACATCGGCTGGATCTGAAACACAAGCAGCCTTTAAGCCTTGGTAGTTTGGTAATAGAATTCAAAGTTGACTGACAACTTATTGCCGCCATTATAAACCATTAACAGCATTATCAGCAAACAAACTGTCAATTATGACCATTATTCTCTGAATTAAAACAAAATTACAAAAATGGCAGAGTTCCATAATAGTGTCGGCGGAATTATGTAGGAATGACGTAGATTATAATATGGAGAAAAATTCACCATTTTTATCACTTATCGACCAGCTTTTTCCCGCAGCATCACCCGCAGAAAAAGTGTAATCAAGTTAAGAATTAGGATCAGTACCATTTGTTGATGGTATGCCAGACTGTTTTTTCATAAACGTGCAAAGCATCCCAAGGGAACATATTTTTGGGATGGCTTATTTACTACTGTTGGTAATTCGAGATCTGTGTTTTTCTGAGCGAGAAATTTTCCTAGTAACTACTTTTTTAACCAACGAGCCAGGTGAAGGAACAATGAAGGAAGCTTCAAGAGGAATACTTGTAGGATTCCGTACCATTTGTAAAGGCATATAGAAGTCTGCGAACGAACTTAGCTATTCTGGCGAACTGTGGCCTTTCTTTTGACTCTTCAGACATTAGCACTTCACTCTGTAGCAGTATAGCGATGGTACGTCATAAGGCAACACCACAACCCTTTCACTGCTCCTCTGCTGGGCTAGTTTCCTCTCGGAATGAGAGGGATAAAGCCTTAGTCCACAAAGATAGCCAAGTGCAAACAGGTGACATTTAATTTCTTAAATCGCACGTAACTAAGCAAGGTATAGGTTCATGCCGCTTGGATTTAAACCCGGACGGCTCGAGTGAGAGGCGACTTTGCAAGCCACTGGGCTGTCAACGCTTGTCATGAAGCATGATGAGTTACAATACCTGCTGATACCCTAATCCTACTGCAGCCATGGCCCCGCGGATGAAGGGCGTCTGCACGGACACCAGGCCGCGGCTGTACGCTGCGAGGATCATCTCTTCGGCCGTGAAGCAGCCATCGGCATACGCGCAACCCAGCTCGCCAACACTATGCCCTTTGAACGACGTTCATTTAAGTTATTGCCCGGTCACAATATCTGCGCTCTTGACGTCATGTCGATAGCGCTCTGTCGATGGCGCATGTACGGTGTGCAAAACAAGTTTTCTTACAAAATGTATACCTGATATTCTGTGACAGAAAATGCATTCCAGCGAGGTGCAGAGATGTTGTGACCGTGTTACAAGTTTCCACCATCACACCTTCTGGGTCTAGGCTTGTTTAACGGCTGATGGATATACACAGATAACAAAACAACATATTAGATGCATATCTGCCAAATAAATATCTGCCCCAGCCGGGTTTTGAACCGGGAACCTAGCCTAACCTGAATTCTGACTTTATCGCCCATGTATATGGATGGACATGCCTGTTTATTAGAAAAGGAAAAAAAATATTTAAAAACGTCGAAATGAATACGAAACACACCAGGCGCTGTCTAAAAGAATTTCCTCAAATTGTACGAACGTCCCTGCTGATAATTACTTGATTATCCATTAAATTGCACAGTACAAAACACTTACCAATAATTTTGTCAGGAATCAGCCCTAACTCCTTTAGAACATCAGTGAGTCCAATTTGTACGGCAGCAATTCCAACGAATGAATGTAGGATGTTGTCGAAAATGGTTTTGTCAGGAGATGTGATGATGTGGAGTAAGTTAATGCCCTTCGGTTGCAATACTCGATGGCATCTGTGAACATCCACATTGTTGGTTAAATACAATGATGTGATTGAAAGTAAGATAATTTTTACACTTATTTAGAGGCGACCATCTTAGTCCTCAAAGGTAGCAACACATCTGTGACTGATATGGAATGAGACTCTTTCTAACAATTAATAACTGGACTATGACTAACACCAACTACTCTCTAACAGTTCCCAGTTCTCATACCAACTAATGAACTGTCCAACTTATGTTCTAGTTAATTAGCTAAGCTAACTGGACTAACCATCCCAGTCCCGATTAGAATGTTGTTCAAAGTCAGTCACAGTTGTCATGGGCGGCGGCGGATGGGTTGTGCTGCAAGAGGCTGCAAGCTCGTTATTATTTATGCATAAAAAATAAATTGATCATATAAATGGATTCCGTTTAAGTCGACAAATACTGCTTAGAGATGTTTTATTTATTTAGTCAGCAATTTTATTTGTTCACAGTTTTAGACCAGACACAAATGCGATACACTCAGATACAAATGCGATACACACAGATATACTATCAAAATTATAAAGTTAAGATATTATAAAGTGGAAAAAAATTATGGATGGCATGTCGACTTCCTAACGATATTTTTCACTGTAAAATTATTTACGATTGGTATTTAATTGCTTAGAATAGAATGCATAAGGCTGCAGCCCATTTCCAATCGCAACCCATCTGCATACCATTGCAGGGTTGGGTCTGACAGCAATAAACGCAGATAACTTAGAAAAAACATAGATCTGTGCGTGCTGTATGATTTGAACCTATAACAACGAGCTAAGGAATGTGCTAGTGACAAGAACACGTTACTATTCCGTGGTCGTGAGAGCAGAACGGAGGACGGGAGACGCCTCTGCCCTTGACAGACTCTGACTGGCATTCAATTTGCGCGCCTAGATTAGTACTCGTAGCTGCAACCCATAGACATCGCACTCTCCCCCCAAATACAACTGCGGGATGTAGCCTACCACTCTACCACGCTGCTGTAATGTGGATTGATGGTAGGGTATGGCCAACTATGGCCAACCCAGTGTCAAATGTTTTCAAGCCATCCGAAGATCTTCGACAAGGCTTAACGATAGTTTTCACAATTGAAAACAACCGCGACCGACGACTTAGCGAGCCCTCTAAAGCACGGTAGCATCCATTAATTTTTGCCACTAGCGATCACCCATCCACGAAACGACCGTGCCCGTCGCAACTTACTTAGCGATCACTTACAATCGACGCGAGCCATTGGGCTATGGACGTAGGCTTGCGCGCCTACGTGAAGCCAAATACAACCTTTCGATAGCAGCAGCGAAGACAGAAATTCTCATGAGGTCAGCGCCCATGCCGGCATACTGGGAGCCCATGCCGCTGTACACGAACCACAGCGGCCGCTTGCCTTGGTCGAAGTAATCCACCTTCTCTGCCAGCCTCACGGTTTCGTTCTTCTCATTTGTGCCTGAAAATGGCACAGAATTAATATAAACCTAGGTACGTGTAAAATGACTTCATTTGGTTTGGTCTATTTGATTAAAACATGTCATGTTTTATTGTAAATGAACGACGAACAACTACTGATCAATACAAGTGACGGCACGAATGTGTAGCTCTGAACTAAATTCGAAGGGGATAGATGCGCTTGGGGTATGAATGCGGAGATAATATGGCTTGTGAATCAATCAACCCGCTCGCCCCGCGCAAGACGAAACCATACATTTCGATTTCTGCGCATTCAAGGTCAAAGCTACACTTTAATGCCTATTTATACTTCCGTCACAAACGTTGACAGTCATTCAATTCATTCATTAGCATTTCGATAGGCATAGGCCTCCCTCGATTGGCGCCACTCCTCCCGTTCCTGTGCCTTCTGAATTCAGAGGCTTCGCTTCTTCTTGAGCTCATCCATCCCCGGCCACCCATCCAAAAGATGGTTACAACTTATGCACAACTTATTTTTTATTTATTTTATGCACAAATTAACTTTGATGAATAGCAGTGAAAGTAAGAAGTCTTACTTAGAACGGTGTATCCTCTTCCTAAATATCCAGATATTCTCGTTCTGTGAATGTTGTTTATCAAAGCCAACTCTTCGGGGTCGACGGGTTTGGACATCAAATGATTCAAAACCTTAAGAACTGCCGACTCCTGCCGACCGGAGATCAAAACCAAGTGTGGTATGGAGGATTTGTAGAGAGAAAGGTCCTGAAAAATTATTCTGAAATTACCTGAGACATTCAAACTATCCATCTTGTTTAATCAGTTAGATCAGTCAGTCAGAGTTAACCAGTGTCGTCTGAATCCATCGGTTTCGTGCTATTTTCTGTATAGATCTGGATCTGGCACCCACACTCCGTAAGACAGTAAGAGGTCTCCCATAGTCTTCTTACTGTAGAACATGTCTATCAAACAGGCACAGCAGTGGGAGGTCTATAGTACTCTGGATTCCACAACGCTGCTCCAATATGGCGTAGGTGTTAGTGGCCAACTTTTTGATTATTCTCAAGTCATCAATCAATAAATTTACGTGTCCACTGAAGCACAGAAGCGCCCATTAAATTTTGTCAGTAGCGGTTACCCAATCATATACCGACCACCCCCGACGTTGCTTAATTCGGTTGATCGCTTCATACTTCAACCAAAATATACCTTAGGCTTATAGTGTCCTTTGAGCAGTATGTGAGAGTTGACACCGGTGACAGATCGTCCGTTGACAGCTGTGTATTCTCGTCGGAATCGCGTGTGGTCGCTGACCACCTTCAGGCTACCGTCGACGACGGCGCTAATGTCGCGCCGTGGATTCTCGTAGTGCAAGTTACCAGCCAACTCTCCTGTATGGTAGCCCAGAAGAATCTATAAAAAAATTATTACTTAATAGTCCAGTTAGTAATTGTCAGTAAGAGAGAGTTAGTAGGCAGTAACAGCTGCAATGCAAATCGAGTACTAAGATGATATCGTCTAACGAAGTGAAATCGGAAACCACATCTTTCCAACTGGACCATAATTGCATTAAACATATTTTTTAAACGGTAGAAGTGGTACTAGGTACCTTGACGGCGGTGGTACGTTCCGGTCAGACTCAAAAGAACTAAATAGGTTTAATATAAAACCTACTTCTAGTATTTTTAAGATGACGATAAACCATCATCAACAGCTCTCACCTTAGTTACAGCAGCAATGCCAGACGCGGCATCAACGTAGCCTATATTGGACATAACACTTCCGACCAGTAAGGGATCGGCGCGGTCCTTACAGAAGACCTTGGCCAGTGCTTCCAGCTCTGACTTGTCAACTTCCGGCGTAGCTGCAACATTTTTCAAATGTTCAGGATCGCACTAAGTGCATAGCGCATTGTTCAATGAACGGTTTGAACAGTGTAAAAATCACTTTTACAGATATCTTAGTAAAAACATCCATAGCCCAATGGTAGTCCATAGCATAGCAATGGCTTGCCTCGATACAATGAGACAGACAAAGATAAGCAACGACGAGCGCAGTTGGTTTTTGGATGTATGACCGCTAGTAAAATGATTTCATGAGCGCTACCGGGCTTCGGAAGGTACATTAAGCTGTCGGTCCCGGTTGTTTTCAAAGGTAAAAACAATCGCTAAGTTGTTGAAGACCTACCTACGGATGGCTTAAGAACATTCAACACTGGGTTAGCCACTAACCCCTCCACCAACCCGCAAGGAGCAGCGTGGTGCAGTGATCTGGACTTTCCGCAGCTATCTGTGCCCATTGGCCGTCTATGGGTTGTTGCTGTTTGTTGCTAGAAAAACAGGTTCAATAATAGTTGTGACACATGTGTCACGCAGATTTACAATTCATATGAAATTGTAGTTTTGTGCTCAATGGTCAGTCAGCCAGCGACTTTTTCAGTTGGCTCAACATGTTTTACAGCGGTGACAGCCCAGTGGATATCGAACTCACCTCTCAATCTAGGGGTTCGTGTTCAAATCCAAGCGGCATGCTCCAATGACTATTCTAAGATAATAATAGGTGAAATTTAAGTAATTAAATGTCATCTGCTTTAGAAGTCAAGGAAAGCTTTTTTTTATCGCTGGGAAATGCAATTACAGATCCCACCCATACCTTGTCGGTCAGGTGGGTATGTGGGAATCGCTTATATCAGAATACCTACTAAAACCCAGTGGCACCCGCTGCGTTGATAAGAGGCTCCACGGGATCGCTGGCGCATTAATACTGTGCCGCTTCGACGCGCACCTTGGCTCCTGCCAATACTTATGGGGGAGGTAGGAGGTGCTCATAGCGCCGCGTTCTTAAATCTGCCTTACTTTACCCATCCCGAAAGAAGACTCGAGCTCAACAGTAGGACAAAGAAAGGGTTGTGGTCATCACCAGGAAACTTTGTAAGAAAATTCTCAAGCTCACCTGAACCACAGGCTTCGACGTATTCGACAGCCTGCGGTGCAACGTTGGCTTCATCGTAGAATTCTTTTATAAACTGTGCCACCTTAACAGGGTCTCGGTAGAGGCCGAACTTGAATCCAGGATTATTTACTGACAAGAAGCTGCTTTTGATGTGTACTATTTCCGCATACACTCTAAAACAACGGTTATTTTGGTCATCCAATTTTCATGCCCATTTTTAGTATTTTTTATGGATTTAAGATATCAAACGAGCTTCAGCACCATCCAATCGCTGCCCATAAAAACTGTGACTGACTTTGAACAAGACTTAATAGAGACTGGGATGGTTAGCTGAGAGAGTTAATTAGAATATTAGTTGGTCAGTTCGTTGGGCATGTGGACTGGGAACCGTTAGTTGGTGTTAGTAATAGAGCAGTTAGTAATTATTAGTAAAAGTCTCGTCACACATGTGTTGCTATCCTTGATGACTAAGATGGTCGCCTCTAAGGAAGTGTAAAGTGTAAATTAAAGAATTTTATAAATTGTATTAATATAGCTTTTAGCTTATAGCTTGACGTCATTTTAAAAGCTTTTATTTAACTTCACTCGTATGTATCTTGTAAGTATGTATGTCCTGGAATCTTGCAATCAATTCACCCACATCCACTGAAACTATCGAGCTGAAATTTGGCACACATATTTGGTTCCGATGACAATGCATGAAAATAAAAACAAGTTTAAAAAGCTTTTTAAAAAAAAAAAATTGCGGTATAATTATTTCATGTCATTACAGAAGTTTAAGTTAAATTTGAACTTTACATATTTACGTAGAACTGCTTGCGTTGTAACAACTGAAAAAGATGCCTAATTGTTTTTAAATCAACTTACCTGAGAGCATCCTTGGCTTTTTGTATCAAAATAACATTACAGGCCTCAGATTTAACACAACCATCGGCTTTTGCGTCGAATGATCTTGTTTGATCATTTGATGATAGTTTGATAATCCTGTAAAAAAATAAGACAAAATTAGAAGTTTATATTGCAAATTGCAACGCAAAAGTACACCTACACAGAAAACAGTATTTTCACTATTGTCCGTGAGTGACCGAATTTGCTTCTTTGGCGTTCACGTAACACCAAGTCCGTTGTCAACACAATCTAGCAAAACAAAGGATCTAAAGTGTTTGCTCGAGATCAATGCATTGGTTAAATCCAGCTAACGAGACTGAAGAACATTTCCAGTACCATAGTCTTGTCCAGACCCGAAGTTTTGAGAGAAGTTAAAGCTTCTACTGACAACTATACAGCTCCTTGCAGGCCTCAGCTCCAGCTGTCATGACAAGCGAGCAAGATTAACAGCCGAGTGATGACGGAGTCACAACGGAGCTTGAACTTGCGGAGCGGAAACCTGTCCTAGTGGTGCTCTAAAAGTTGTTCGATTTCGTCATCAATAGCGGACCAACTCCAGAGTGATATATATAATAAGTATAATTCCTCCTCCTCTCTCCTCGTGCACGACAGCAAGGACGGTAGCCTCGCAATCTACCCATCGGATGGCGCGGCAAGTCATCCCCATTACTTGATATCTAAGCACAGCAATTCGTACCTCCCTTGGTGCACTAGCGACTGAGGGTGCAGACACACGTAGGCACCTGCGACGAGGGCAGCCTCGCAGTCCCCCCGTTGGATGGCATGGCAGGCCATCTCCAGTGACGCGGTAGAACCGCAGCAGCTCTGCGTCACCGCTATGGACGGGCCTTTCACGTTCAGCCAGTACGAAATTCGGTTTGCGATCATCGACTTGCTGCATCTGGAATTAAGCATTTTCAGCGTTCTGTCATCTAAAAAACTTGGTCTCAATTTAAGTTCATCATTCGTCGGCACTGCTATTTATAGGTATCCCTCCCCTAGATTAGAGACCTACGAGTATGTCTTTGTGATAACTCCAATACAAACTCAAAGTAAACTTTCGTTACGGTGAAATAAAGGGGAGGTAACTATCGTCATATTTTTGTATGGATTAACAAGCTTGCAGCACCGCCCATTCACTGCCGCGCATGACAACTCTAAACAAGACTCTAATAGTGGCTAGGTTGTTTAGTCCAGTTTTCAGAGAGTTAAGAACACTTCGTTAGTGGCTACGAGACTGGGGCAGGGACTGTTATTGATGAGGTTTGAGATATATATTACCATAAGAATTACATTCACTTACATGAGAATACATACTAATAATTTCTAATATTTTACAAAACTGGGATCATTGCACCAAGTTTCTACATAATTAAACTTAAGCCAAAATCGAATAAATATTAAACAATTTGAAGGTACAAAAAAAGTGTTCATTCCATACTCGGTCCCAACAAGTTAAATCTACCTACATAAGATTTGCATTTTGTCGATAATCCAACAACAGTACACGGATCAAGTAAAGAATGTCTTGCTCATAATTGACTGGAAGTGGCTTATATCAA
The DNA here is from genome assembly GCA_018250895.1 of Carterocephalus mandan. NCBI lineage: Eukaryota > Metazoa > Arthropoda > Insecta > Lepidoptera > Hesperiidae > Carterocephalus > Carterocephalus mandan. The sequence goes on along the minus strand of DWTT01000191.1, from coordinate 1,225 downwards.
GGTCATGTTTGGGTTGTTAAGTAAGTAATCATTTAGATGATTTTTGAAACTAAATATGGATTTTAATTTCATTTCACCATTCCGATACCATTTCTGGATAGCGAAAACGAGCTGATGATGGACCGCTCATCGTGCTCGTTTCCTATTTTCTTCACAAAGATCATTTAAAAAAGACTTACCCCAATAAACTAAAGCCAGTGCCTGCGTAGGTGTTCATTCTGTAGTAAGAAACCTTTTCCGTTTCTGATGTACACACCCCTACATAGACTCCAATTTTCTTTCCGAATAGATGTTGAGGGCTGAGACCTAAAAGATCGTCATCTTTATCACAAATAATGTTTAATGCCCAACAGTGGGAGAAAAAAAGGGTTGTGGTGATGATGATAATGTAAAATTTTATGTATTTATATAAATTCTACGGCTAAGCCCTTGCTCATAAGAAGCCCACTTGAGTTGTAAATTGAAAAACATTTCAGCTCATCCTAGATGCTCAACCATACCGCTTCAGTGCTATTTTTCCAATATTCCGCTGTCTTCTGCAGGTTATCGGTGCTGGCCCGGGCTCCATTTCCCAAATTATGATCACCACTTAAGATCTCAAAGCGAATATTTCGAATATTCTCAATAGTTATGAGCACTTATTTGTACCAGAGAGTAATGCTTACCAGCATCATAAATAGCCATGTGTGCTTGTTCGAGCACCTTGCGACAATACACATCCATGCTGTTGGCTAATTTGTAGTGGACCTTGAAGAACTGGGCATCAAAGTACTGGAGATCTGGAGCAAGTCCCGCGTACTGAGGGATCTCCGGGTGGTTGAAGATCCAACGAGAGTCCGTCGATGATATAGGGTTTGTCTGGAAGTGAGATGGAAGATTCCCAAGTCAGTATTCACTCAGTTAAATTTTTTTAAGGGGGAAGTTTTGTTGTGTGTTGCGGTGGTGGAGATGTGGTGAGTTCTTCGTTCTCACTTTTCTTAAAGCGACGGACATAGTCCTCAAGAATATCAAAGCTAGCTATACGTTTTCCCATAGATGTCTCACTATTGGGCACGCGTCTCTCTCGCAGCTCAGGGAGGTCTAGAGTGCTGCTTCACAATGCTGCTCCAATCGTGGAGTGATGGGATTAGTGGTCAATGCCCTTTTCTTATGGAATCTTACTGTGGGGTAGTGCTGCCGACATTGATACCATCTTCATTTTACAAAAACGCGCCATAAGGAGTAT